>CAUYON010129510.1:0-15107 GCA_963573935.1 Arctocebus calabarensis | reverse complement strand
GTCCAGTGGACATTTTTAGTCCTTTCATCATGGTGGAAGATGAAATTTGATAGATAGTTTCTGGGTGAGTTTACTTTTGTGGTGGAGGTTTGCGCTGGTCATTGTGGAGGATAGGTCTGAGAATATCCTGGAGAGCTGGCTAAGTTATAGCAAATTTCTTCAGCATGTTGATGTTGTTGAAGTATTTAATTTCTCCATCATAGATGAAACTCAGTTTAGCTGGATACGGGATCCTGGGTTGAAAGTTCTTTTGTTTTAGGAGGTTAAAAGTCGATGACCATTCTCTTCTAGCTTGCCCAATCTCCTCAGGGTGTCCAGAAGCCTTATGTTGTCTCCCTGTGTCCCCAAAGGGAAGTTTCTGGGCAGATCCCACCTGGCAAAGATGCCTGAAGTCCTCTCTCCCCAGTCTCACTGTGCCCAGCCGCAAGGAAGCTGTTACTCGTCCGCCATCTTGCTCCACCCCCTCTAATATGATTTTTAAGTAGAACTTGTTTAATGTAAAACCATTATTTTTACTAGGTTTTCTAATCAATCTAATTTCCTGGTATATTACACTCATTTTACATATTTAAAAAATGATAAATATCTCATAGTCCTGGAGGTTTGGAAAAAATGATAAAAAATGTGGCCAACTTAGGGTGGATCAAGGTTACTCAAATACACATACATATAGATGTTATGTATTATATATGCTCTTATACATTATATATTAAATTTTCAGAATACCAGGAATATATGTAACAGATGAGAAATATTGGCCCACTCGTAATTCCAGAGTTTCCCATTGAGCCCTAGGGTTCTGCCTCGCCTCTGTAATACGAGCCTGTCTTAGTTGATCTGATTTTTTTTATGAAGGTTCATATCTATACAGCAAGATTTTCTGATCCTTTTGACACCTTTAATGAATAAAAAAATAGCAGTCTCATTTCTTTACTAACTAGGGTAATAATATTGTATACATAATCACATCATGATTATAAATTAACTATGAGTTTTATCTTGAATATTAGAGGACTGTGAAAAATATTACCAGATAGATAAATATTCCCGTAAAGACTTAATAGTGTACTATTTTGCTGAATTTTGAAGATCAGTAAAAATTTAAGTTTTTAAGCTTTAGAATATCTGGGGTGAATGACAGGAGCAGTGATGGTCAGAAATGTCTTACTTTAAGAGTAACTGGGATATGTAAATGACCAGGGCATTTCTGGGAAATTCTTTTCACCATATAGTCTTAGAACCCTCTAGCCGATCAAGAATACAATGTGGTTAGCAATAAACTCCTCTTCATATAAACCTTGTTGTTTTAGATCTCTTCACCCCTTGCCCCTCTGCCTCTTACTTCAGTCTCTACTTTGTTGCAAGGATATTTTTGTAGTTTTAAATATTATGATAGAGACTCCATTGTATGTTTGTTTATAGTTCTGTGTGTGTGTTAAAAGAGGGTGGTTGCCCTCTTTTAATGTATGAGGAATCTAGATAATACTAGAAAGAAGATTTCTACACATTAATATTTTCTAACAAAGCGACAGTAATGAACCCCTGTCATTTGGATTGATGTCTGATCAATCATAAGTTGATGTCCGTCATCAGAATGGATTCTTAATTAGGCAGGAACAAGACCCAGCTGACCTATGGTGTCTCCCACCTTGCGTGTTTGTGACAGCAAGAAGCTGCCCATTTCAGAGAAAATCAGAATTGAAGTAGAATTTCAACAGAGCAGGTATCTAAGCTGAGTTGGCTCACAATTCCATGATACTCCTTCTGCGTTACGATATTTTTGTTTAGTTTTTTCATGTTTTCTCTCATGAACCTTCTTTCCCATTGTGGTATCTTATTATTTGTAAGCTTTATCACATTCCTTGTGAAGACCTCACCTCCTGATAAGTATCCCACCCTGTGTTCTCTGATGCAGCTCAGCAGTCTCCATGAGCCAGTCCAATAAGCTGCTCACTCAACCCGTACACCTGAGCGTGTGGGGTGTGTTCACTGGGCACCAACCAGCACTGTGCTCCGTGGAATTAAAGTGAAACAACATGAAATTATTTCCTCCTCAGAGTTAACAGTCTACAGGAAAAGGTTTAAGTCTGACAGTTGTAATACTAAGTGGCAGATGTTAATGAAGAGCTAAGAAGTGGAGTGTTAAACTGTTCAGAATCTGGGACTTGGCTTTGCATCCCTTTACCTTAATCACTTGGTGACCTTGATCCAGGAACTTATTTTGTTTAATTAAGTTGTAAATTATCTTATATTCATGTTATAAAGCTAAATATTTTTTATACCTGCTTCCAGCAAGGATGGGGTACAGGGACCATATTTACCTCTCGACTGAAACAAATAATGAACATGTAAAAACATAAAATAACCTTTCAAGACATTGGGCATGAGGCTGTGAAGGATAGTGCCTCCTGTGAGATGAGAGGTAAGCTAGCAATGTTCAGGGAGAGTGTTCTAAACACCTTGGTATGAATGAGCCCTATATTCTATCTGATTTATGATTTATTAAACTTCATACATTCAACACTTTTTCATACAAGACTTAACTTTTATAAAGGGCCACACAGTAGCATGAGTGTTTATTGTTCTGTAAAAGATTCAAACCAATGGGAAAAACTGTTAGTGTGTGAAATACGTGTTTCCTTTATAAATAAAACAGCTGTCATTTTACATAGATTCTTAATGAGATCCAAGTCTACAAAACTGTCTACTTTCTCTATAAACTTCTAGAAACTTCCATTTGTTTTAACGGTTCTATTCGGTTTTTTCTTTTGCACAGTGTTCCCCTTTGTTTCATCCATTTACTCTTTAAGCAATGAGTTTATTAACTTATGTATAACTGTACTTATGGTTATATAGACCATAACATAAATCTTTGCATTAATCGGGGTGGTGGTGAGATTTTTATTACAGAAGTCTCACTTTTTTTGTATAAGAATTACTTGTGAAATAATAATATGCTTCCAAATAATTACATACCTGAAACCAGCAGATTTCTACCAGCCTCTATCCTAAGTGGTCAGAAGCATCTAATATACTGAGAATTAGTGTCTAAGCAAAGGGCACCCAATATTGTTACAAATTTCTATCCAGACATAAATCTATAACTATTTATTTCTTAACATATTGTTCATTGAGGGCTTCATGGTGGTTTAGACAGTCCAGGGGATATTCAGACTAAAGCTCTCAGCACAAAGATACAAGTCTGTGCATCTTAGAGCTTAGGTTCAGGAGGAGAGAGATCGTTATGTGCAAAAAAAACCAATATTTGCAAACAAGGATTATAAGAAAAGCTTGAGCATATATATATGTGTGTGTGCGTGTAGGTGTGTGAGTGTGTATGCGTATGGCATCATATTGTAGAAAGCTATAGAGTAAAATAAAACCAAAGGAGGGAGAAGGAAATGCATTATTAATAGGGTAGTCTTTGAAATTTGCCTTGAAAAGGTGGCTTTTGAGATTGTCTCAGAGGTAGGTAAGACAATGAGACAAAGGTGGTCTTAAGAAGGAATGCCATGCCCAGGGGACTGCAGGGCAGGGTCCTTGAAGAGGGCATGGTGGAACTTTTAAAGAAACATTTCCCATCTGTGTGTATGAGAGTGAAGGAGGAGCCAGGAGTTCAGATAAGGCTAGAGAGGAATCAGACACACGATGTGGGCGGTATGAGTGTCTTTCTTCTGAGTGTCTGGGTAGTCACTGGAGAGACTTGTGCAGAAGTATGGGCTGGGTATGAGCATGATGTGAATTATATATATATATATATATATTTTTTTTTTTTGCAGTTTTTGGCCGGGACTGGGTTTGAACCCGCCACCTTTGGCATATGGGGCCAGCGCCCTACTTCTTTGAGCCACAGACGCCGCCTCTGAATTGTATTTTAAAAGGATCACTCTGGCCCTTGGACTGAGCATGGGCTGTAAGGCAGCAAAGGCAGAAAAAGACACCAGTGAGGATGATACTGCAACAAACAGGCAGTAAATCATGGCAGCGTGGATAACGGCCGTGGAGCTGGTAGTGGTAGGCAATGCTTCTGTTTTAAGATTAGATGGTGAATAGGAGAGAAAAGCCTCATTTTCTTTTGTTTTAATCTGAGCACCTGGAAGAAAGATGTTGCTATTTACAGAGATGGGATGAAATCTTTTTGGAATAAGTTTGGGGCAAGAGGAGACATGGAATTTGCTTTGGGCCACTTTTGAGATGACCCTTACCCATCCAGTGGGCTGTGTTGATAGAGGAGTCCAGGGTTCAGGGAAGAGACTCTGACTGCAGATTTATGTTTGAGAATTGTCCATTTTTACTGGGGTGAGTTTACTTGGGAAGCAAGTGTAGACAGGGAAGAGAGGAGGTCTGAGAATGAGATGTGAAAGGCAGAAATCCGGAAGGCTGAGCAGGTGTAGCCCTTGGGTATAAGTCAGACCAGCAAAGAGTAGTATCCTAGACATCCAGTGAAAAAGTGTTGGGGAAGTGCTTGTCGTCTTCATTGGTTACATTCCATGATGTGGCTTGTGTGTAGGCTGTCATTCTCAAATGCAAACTGAATAAAGGCAAACAACTATTTTACTTTACTTTACTTTATTTTCTAAGAGATGGGGTCTCACTTTGTCACCCAGGCTGGACTGCGATGGTACCATCAAACTCTTGCCACCACAAACTCTTGAGTTCAGGGATCTCCTTGTTTCAGCCTCTTTAGTATCTGGCATGACAAGCATGTACTAACATGCCTGGCCATTTTTCATTTTCACTTTTTGTAGAGATGGAGTCTCCCTATGTTGCCCAGGCTTGCCTTGAATTCCCAGGACTCTCCCACCTCAGCCTCTCCAAGTGTTGGGATTACAGGCATGAGCCACTGCACTGAGCCTTATTTTAAACATAGAATGTTTCATGGCCTATTCCTGCCCCTGAAACAAAATACTACAGATCTGAGTAATTTATATTTAGTACCAATTTATTTCTCATAGATTCTTTCTCTAGGATGAAGTCCAAGATCAAGGTCCAAGCAGATTCAGTGGCTGCTAAGTGCTTGTTTTCTGCTTCCAAGATGGCACCTTCTTTCTGTGTCTCCCATGGCAGAAGGCATGGACACTGTCTTCACATGATAAAAGAGCAAAATATGAGCTAACATACCCTTTTAGCCTTTCAAAAGGGCACTAATATTCATGAATACAGAGTCCTTGTGACCTGACCACCTTCTAAAGGTTTCATGTCTTAGTACTATATTGTATTCGGTATTAAGTTTTAACACAAACGTCAGAGGGACACATTCTGAGCATAGCTTGTATGACCCACTATCGGTGTTACAATGTTCTAAAGTCTTGACCAACTCTACATTTAAGAAATAACTTTTATAAGATTACCATATTTTCACTGTATAGCAGCAAACATAGTATACAGATTTTCTTTCCCTCGTTAGAGTGAGACTGTGGCTAGAGGAAATTAGATCTTACTTCCAAGTAGTGACAGAATGTGCTTTCCCAGACTCACAGAAAGGGATAACTTAGAGTTTAATAGAATGTTCTCCTGTACAGTGGATGCAAATTAGGCTCACTCTGTTGATTGAAGACTATGTATTGCCCACTTGCTTTGTGTCAGGCCTTGAGCTAGCCACTGTATGGGTGGGGATGAACAGTATGTTTTCTCAGTGAGCAAACATTTGGGGAGGGAAATAGATGACTAAACAAGAAATTACATGCAGAGTGATGAGTGTTTTACTTCTGGAAGCATAGGGACCTGAGGATGCTGTACAGGGACGTGTGATCTAATATTCAGGTCTTAGCAACCATTTTCCCAAAGTAGGATTCAAACATTGCTGACAGTAAAGGCCATTATTCTCCAGGAACATTCAGATACATGTCTGGCTTCTAAACCCTGTCTCAAGATGATTTCCCTAACCCTTGCTCTAGGCCATTCCATAGTCTGGCAAAAATATTATTCACTCCTCTGCTACATGAGACTCATCCTTATTCCCAGACACTTCCACATTTAATGGTTCATGTGCTTCTTTTTTCCAGCTGCTTAAAATACAGTTTATTAGTAAGCAGAAGGCACGCTACTTGGAGAGAATGGAGAGTCCGTTGAAGGAATGACTGGTTCATTATTGCCCCAGGAGCAAGTCGTTTCGGTTATTTATCCATGAGGAGTTTGAAAGGAGAAGTAAACATCTCCAGGCTGTCGATAAGCTGGCGTCCTAGCTGCATTGGAACTAAGCTTCAAAATTAATGAAATTATGAGACATAACATTGATATCTATAGACTTTCCACTGTATAGTTTGCAGATTTTATGCAAATAAACTCCATAGGAATGGGGCTATTTCTATCTGTATACTTTTAACTTAAATAAAGTTTATTTGCTGTAGACTAAGAAAACACATATGTTTATAGCATTCCGAGTCAGTGATAGATTTTCTTTGTTTTTTATGCTTTCCAGAAACAGAATTCATTTTCTTTCCTTTAAAGTGCCAACTCTCTTTTAGTATGGAAGAGCCCTGATAATTAATTAGTAATTCAATTTCAGAGCTTTTATTATTTACTTTCTACATGCAGGTGATTTGTTAATAAATTGTAAAAAATATAATCAGAGCAGTCTCTCTCAGCATTGAATGGTTAACACTGCATAATTTTAAGGGGAAATACACCCTATTGGTGAAGAAAAATGTGGAAAAAATAAAGGTCTGTTCATGTCCCTTCCTTTCACTTACAGAGAAAATGAGATGAAATATCAAGATGATAAGGTCATTTGCTTCAGATATACTAATGCAAAGATTAGAGGGCCTGCTTCCAAAGTGGTGATGCCCCTCATCTCTCCGAGGCTAAAGGCTTCTATCATTCTGCCAGAGCTGGACATGTCATAGACAGCAGTTGTGTCTTTAAATGTCTCCTGTCTCTGCTCGTGATCCACTGGTAGTAGCCTGACTTCATCTAGCTGCCTTTTAACGGATCTTTTCTCTTACGTTTTTTAGAGCAAGCATTTTATGGATGACTTCTCAGTATGAATCTGAGGTATCCAATTTTTCAGCCAGACTCCGAAACGCCAGCTCCAGATCATTATTCATAAATGGTGTGAATATTGTGACAGGAAGTCTAACAAGAAAAAAATGGAGAGACTGAGAGCCAGGGCATTTTATATACATCTATGGTTTTGAAATATTTACTAAGAAGTCTGGGTTTCTGAGTTTGTGTTTTCATGAAGAATTATGAGTTTAAAAGGAACCTGTGGTTCCTTAACCAATGATATTAATCTTAGGAATCATAGGATAGTGAAGGTGGAGATGTCAAACAAATGATATCCAAAATTTACCAGGCTTAGATGCTGAATCAGTTTGAGTGAATACAGAGGTGGAATATTTTGATATCTCCCAGGAACTTCTATGAAGCAAAAATGTTTATAGAGTAACTCCAGAAAGGACTTAGGGAAAAGATCATTGGGCTCCGAAGGTCATCTTCTGACGTCCTGTTCTGACGTGTCAACATTTAATACTGTGTATGTTGTCTCCTGCACAGCAAACTGTCTCGTGCTCCTTGTATCTCTTCAATAAGGCCTGCACCTGTCTTACCTTCCCTAGCAGCCAGCATTTAACGGATACCATTTAGTCTTTATCTTCCCTTCACTTTAGAGTGACAGTGCTCTGAAAGGTTATGTGCAAGGTGCATCAATTACTGAATAAGTATAATCTGTATGTTATGTCCAAGAATTGAATAAGAGTTTTTAGGGCAACACATAGAAAAATAATAATTTTTCCTGGAACTCTAAAGGTTTGAAAATTCAGAAGCTGTAAAAGAGGCCCCATAGAGTTTATGTAGGGGGAGCATCGCAAAGTGATGAGGTGCTCTACATCAAAATGCAGAAATAGAACATTTTATTTATTTTTTTTTATAATTTTATTGAATCATAATTCTGTACATTGGTGCAATCATAGGGCACGATTCATATACATTAAGAAATGTTTTGATCATACTGTTACAGATAGCCTTCATGGCATTTTCTTGATCACTATATAAAGACATTGATACTCTACGTTTAATAAGTTTCCCCAGTACCCCATTTTAATTAGTTATAATTCATCTGAATTCCTAGATGTTATTTACACAATAATAATTCACCCATGTTGAGCATCAAACACAGGTCAACTGTCTCACCTGCAGTATTTGTAACTCTTTTCCACTGTGCTTTAGGGTTATGTAGATGATCTTGACACTGAGAAAAACCAAGAACACGTAGTGAGGGTGAATAACTGTACTTTGGAAAGCTGGAATTTAAACTGGTGTACATAACTTTCATCCCTTTCTCTTCCATCTGTACCTCTCTGACTCCCCAGGCCCACTCTGTGAGCATCTTTAATCACCTGGGTTCTGTGAAAATCTGCTCAGTGATGCCTGATCAAACACAGAAATGCACAGATTCCCAATCCTTAGGCTTCTGACTACGTACTGCCATTCCTGTAAGTTCTACTTTTGGGCACGTCTGTTGCAGTCTTCTCTATGACCCATATAGCAGTTTCCTATCCCAGCGGTCTGCCCCAAATAATATATAAGTTGTACCTTTTTTCCCACCCCTCAGCTATAAGATCTGTATGTACAATTGTGTGAATAGTGTCCTTGGCTCTTTTCCTAAAGATTTAGAACAATCATGACCAAATGAGGCCTCACCACTCTTGCAGAGAGAAAAATCCCTTAAAAAATAATAGTAATAATAAACTCAAAGAAAACAGTTGTTTTGTTTCCTTATAGTCCAGGTTCATTTATATTTAAAGCTAATAACCAAATAATTTTCTCAAGAGAGCCATTATATGAAAATTTCTCATTTTTGACATGACGTAATGGTTAGGAAGGAAGTCCTGCACTTGAGGGTTGACTTATGTATGGCCAACATTTTGCAAGTATTAACTCTTTCACCGAGACTGAGCTCAGATGGAAACCAGACTTTCTTTTTGGAGATGTGTGTTATCAATTCTTTGCACCTTTTGTAACTCTGTCTCTTCCATTTCCCAACAAACCACTTCTCCAGTAGCCATGCAAACTTCAATATTCCTTCTTTACATCATTTCAGGTGATTTGTGTGTTGCCAGAAAGAGATGATGCATCAGTACACTCGGTGAAAGCCTAACACATCTGAGTTAGCTAACTATGGATTCAAAAACTTCAGAAGTGAGTTGACCACACAGGAAAGGACAGGCAGAAATGAATATTAACAAAACCTTCTCTAGCAGCCCTTATTTTCTAAGTTGGGTCCTGGGAACCCTTTGAACTTAGAGACTTTTTCTTAATATTTGGGAAACAGATGCATTTCAGCAGCACCCCAAATTTTATTTTGTTGTGGTTATATTTTTAGTAAGTGAGGATTTGTCAACATGCTTGAGGAAATCATATTATCTGTATGAAACCATGGTCCTATGGAAAATAAAAGGGATTGAGGACTAAGGCAGCATGTGACCCATTTGTCTACATTTATTTTATATAGAAATATATGTAATGTAAATATTTAGATGTATAGTAGTTAGGTAGGTAAGTAACTAGATGGATACCCATGTAGATGGTGAGAAGTGCATCTTTGTGGAATTTCTGTCTTCTTGTCTGAAATCACTTTCCCCACCATGGTGCTAATCCTGTTAAATTTTCATTACTACTTTCTCCAACATTAAATATACTGCATTGTCAATGGATATTACTAAAATTGTGTTAAATAGAGTAGTATAAAAACGTTAACTGAAGAAGTAGGAAGATCAAAAGATAATATGCACGGTATCACAGCAACAACAAAACATTTCAGTAGGACTTCATGAAGCTGGAGCAGGCTGCATGGGAAGCAACTGGCAAGTCAGCCAGCTGTCCCCCTGTCCCCGTTAGAGTTAGGGAAATGGAACGGCAGTGACCATATGATCTTGCCAAATGTGCTTTTACAATTTGAATTGACTTGTGAGTTCTCCATTCTCAATTGAAAATTCTAGTGGTTGTCCAAATGGTATGTCAAATTAAATCTGCACATTCTAACTAAAAGTATGAAAACTTGTGGGCAGGGAGGAAAAATTTGTCTTACAATTTTCTTCTTTCTCTAGGCTCATTCATCCCTCTGCTCTTGAGATGTTCTTCTTTCTCTCTTTACAAAATGAAATTTTCTTGTTTTCCCTCCTAGCCACTGGCCAGACTTATGTTTCCCTGGAACTCATTGCAGACTCTTTGGTAATGCCTACACTGAACACCTTCTCCGTCCTCCCCTTGTTTCCCCACTCACATGCCCAAACCACACTGATTATGTGATTATATATCTCTCTTCACATTTGAGCTATGAAAGCCTAAAATGAAAAGCTACTTTGGATTTGTTTTTTTCAGCTTTCTTCAGTATCTAGCAAAGATTGAATAAATGAATGGTTTTCCATAAAATAGGTCTTATTTGTATTGGTGAAAGACTGAATCATGAACTCTAAATATTAATAATCTGATTGAATACAACATTTATCATCTTAGGAACACTTGGGTTTTTAGTACAAATCAGAAAATGTATACCTTTGAAATAAAAGCACCTGTCTCTTTAAAAATTTTTGTTTTCCCTAAGAAAGAGATTATTCTCTGTCAGCCTGGATAGAATATAGTGACATAATCATAGCTCACTGAAACTGGGCTCAATCAGACCTCCTGCCTCAGCCTCCCAAGTAGCTGGGACTACATGTACATGCTTAGCTTATTTTTATGTTCTTAGTAGACAAGGTCTCATTGGTGCTCAAGTTGGTCTCAACTCCCTGAGCTTATGCAATGCTTTTAGCCTCACCCTCTCAGAGTGCTAGGCAAAAAGCCCACCTGTATGAGCTGTTCACCACTGCATATAAATAAAACACACCCATAGGCAGTGCTTAGAGCCCCTTAGCAGATGAGCACTTTTTAAATGCACAGTCATGTCTTAGGAATATAGCATGCATTTTAGAGGAAATTAACTTTAATGTGGTCATGAGGTTCACTTGCTATTGATTTATTATGATGGAAGAAGAAAGGAATTGTGTACACCTTCTGAATGATAACTGCTGAGTTTGCAACCATGCTTTATCAGTGTAACAGCAAAAGTGTTATTGGGTGTATTTAGAACATTATGTTTAGGTCAGAGGTCAACACTATAAGAATGAGAACAAAAGTATTTGATAATGAGAGATTAAGAGAATTTTATGTTATATTTTTAGCCAACTGATCAAGGAATTCAATTCTGACATATATTTACCCCCAGAAATTACTTATAGGGAAAAATTAAATGGCTATCTATGCTTTCTATTAACTGATTAAAAAACAGAAACTATGCTGATTGTAACAGCATTGAACTTTGTAAAGTTTTGCAGCAAAGGTGCTGCTAAGTCTAATGACTATGCGATGCCTTGTCACCAAATGGAGTTTATATATTTTTATTTTTTTAATTTGTTCATTGTTACAATCTTTGTAAAGAAGAAAACAAAACATGAAGAAGAAAATATAAATTTTACTGTAGAACCTCCAAATGTAGAAATAATATATAATCTTTTGGTACAGAGAAGTTAAATCAGTTGATCAATGTTACAGAGTTAGTAAAGGCAGAATTATGGTGCTATACTTCCTTCGCTGAAAAAGTACTTTATACATAAACATTGGTGTCAGGCTCTAGTGTTACAAAACAGCTTTCAGTGTGAATTATGGTCACTTAAATATGTGAGAATAGCTTGGTAATCATGGATTTATTCTCAACCTTAAAAAGTGTTTTTCTAGCATTTCAATATAAAAAATCAAGAAGGTAGAATCTAGCTTGAGTTTTCTTAACATCAATCTGCCATGAGGCTCTATTTGTCTTTGGAATTTTAAATATATCCTTTTTCCCCCCCCTCTAGATTTTTTTTCTACTTATATTTTACATGAGGAAGTTGGAGAATATATACTTTATTTACTATGAAAAATGTGATATTAAATGCAGCTAGTGTAATGCACACTTCTCAAGGATACACTTTATTGATTAAAGTACAAAATATTAAACGCAGCTCTCCCTTCAAAAATGAATTTTTTTTTGACATCTGAATTTAAAGTGCACTAATCTTGGTAAAAAAGAAATTTGAGGATCCAAGAAAGTTTCTTTGCAAATAGATTTTTCCCCTTAAAATAATCACCTACTTCTCTTATTTATCCATTGGTTATACTTGTCTTATGGACTGATTACTTGAATTGTTTTAGTTTGTCATTTAAAGTTAATGTTCTTGGTTCGACGCCTGTGGCTCAACAGGCTAAGGTGCCAGCCATGTACACCTGAGCTGGTGGGTTCGAATCCAGCCCAGGCCCGCCATAAAACGACGGCTGCAACCAAAAACTGGCCAGGCGTTGTGGCGGGCGCCTATAGTCCCAGCTACTTGGGAGGCTGAGGCAGGAATTGGAAGTTGCTTGAGCCCAGGAATTAGAGGTTGCTGTGAGCTGTGATGCCATAGCACTTTACCCGAGGTGACAGCTTGAGGCTCTGTCTCAAATAAATAAATAAATAAAGTTAATGTTCTTGCATTCCTGTAATCTTAAAGCTATCTATGTAAGAGGAAAGCATTCATGAAATATTAGCACAATATAAATAATTTTTTTTTTTTGTGGTTTTTGACTGGGGCTGGGTTTGAACCCACCACCTCTGGCATAGTGGGGCCAGTGCCCTACTCCTTTGACTCACAAGCACCACCCTAGAAATGAATATTTTTGAATTTTTTTTTTTCAGATTAATATGAGGATACAAACAATTAGGTTATACGTTTGTTACGTGAGGTTTCTGTTGTAGTGGTGTCTGGCACCCAGGAGGTGTGCCATATATCCTTATATTGTGCCCATTAGGTGGGAGCACACCAATCCCCCTCCCACATGGCTTAAATTAAATTGAGTTTTTCTCTTATGTGGGCACATGTTAGTTCATCTACTGGCTTCAGATTAGTATTTAGTACATTGGATACTTGCTTTTCAATTTTTTTTTTTTTTAAGTCAGAATTTCATTCTTGTCCCAGGCTACAGCGTGCTTTTCCGTTCTTATGATACTTTACTAAAGAGAATAGAATCCAACTCCATCCAGGTTAATACAAAATATAAAGTCTCCATCTTTTTCTTTATTGTTGAATAGCATTTCATGGTATACATATACCACAGTTTATTAATCCATTCATGGGTTGATGGGCACTTGGGTTGTTTCCACATCTTGGCAACTGTAAATTGAGCTGCGATAAACAATCTAGTGGAAATGTCCTTATGATAAAATGATCTTCTTTCTTCTGGGCAGATCTAGTAATGGGATTGTGGGATCATATGGAAGGTCTATTTGAATTCTTTAAAGATTCTCCATACTTCTTCCTCAAGAAGCTGTGTTAGTTTGCAATCCCATCAACAGTGTAAAAGTGTTCCCTTCTTTCCACATCCATGCCACCATTTGCAGCTTGGGGTCTTTGTGATGTGGGCTTTTGTCAATGGGGTTAGTTGATATCTCAGGGTGGTTTTGATTTGTGTTTGTGTTTTCCTGATGATTTGGAACAATGAGCATTTTTTCATATGTTTGATAGCCATTCATCTGTCTTCTTTAGAAAAGGTTCTGTTCATGTCTCTTGCCCCGTGTTAGATGGGATTATTTGCTCTTTTTTTGTCGATTAACTCAAGTTCTCTATTGATTCTAGTTTAACTCTTTGTCAGATTCATAACATGCAATTATCTGTTCTTTAGCATTCTAAAGAGGTCATTTCACTGTCCTTTGCTTTTGGTTGCTTCTTCTTCTTTTTTTTTTTTTTTTTGAGACAGAGCCTCAAGCTGTCACCCTGGATAGAGTGCTGTGGCATCGCAGCTCACAGCAACCTCCAATTCCTGGGCTCAAGTGAGTCTCTTGCCTCCGCCTCCCAAGTAGCTGGGACTACAGGCGCCCACCACGCTTGGCCATTTTTTGGTTCCAGCCGTCGTTGTTGTTTGGCGAGCCCAGGCTGGATTTGAACCTGCCAGCTCAGGTGTACGTGGCTGGCGCCTTAACCCACTGAGCCACAGGCGCCGAGCCGCTTTTGGTTGCTTCTTATGAGAAGTTAGTTGTCAAATGTACTGTTGTTCTCTTGTATGTAACTTGTTTTCTGTTTCTCTGTAAGATTTTCTCTTATCTCTGGTTTGGTTACTATATATCCGGTTTCTTTTGTATTTATCATCTTTATAGTTCACTACACTCTTTACAATTGTAATGTGATTTTTTTTTTTTCATCAAATCTGGGAAATTTTAAGCCACCAATTCTTCAAATATTTTTTTCTATCCCATTCATTTTCTACTGTCCTTCCTGGGACACCAACCACACATATTTTTGACTACCTGACCTGATACTGTTTCATAAATCATTGAGGTTTTGCTCATTTTTCTCCTCAATCTTTTCTGTGTTTCTAGATTGGTTAATTTCTGTTGATCTATCTTCAAGTTAACAGAACATTTCTTTTGACATCTCTAATCTGTTGTTAAGCCAATTCAGTGAATTTTTCATTTCAGGAATTATAATTTTTAGTTCTGGAATTTCCATTTGATTCTTTTTGTAGCTTTCTTTTTTCTTTCTTTTTTGCTAAGATTCCCCACTTCTTCATTCATTTATAACAGTGGCTTTAAAATTCATGTCTGTGAATTCCAATATGTAGATCATCTATGGGTCTACTTCTACTAACTGCTTTTTCTTTGGATTATACTCTATAGTTCCTTGTTTCTTCTCAAATTATTAATGTTTCACTGTACACTGTACATATAGCTAAAACAGTGCAGAGACTATGAATTCAATTACCTTCCCTTGAGTACCTTGAAGGTTGATTTTATACCTCATTCCTACTGTACTTTGTTTATTTATTTATTTATTTATTTTACAGTTTAATGTATTTTAATAGCAAACTTACAGGAACAGCACAGAAGACAGACAACACTAAAAACATGTACTTGCATGTAGGACAACTCAGTTAGAAAAGTATAGTGAATGGATGGAATCTACTGTATGATAAAAATGCTACAAATACCATTTAGTTGCCGTCAATAAGAAATTTACTTGTTTTAAAAAAATCCAAATGCTGGCATTGTCCAGAAAAATTTAACAGGTTTATTTATAATTGTTATAAAGTTGAACTGCTGAAACTTGTTCACTGAAACATTT
>CAUYON010129506.1:0-36532 GCA_963573935.1 Arctocebus calabarensis | reverse complement strand
AACTCATTGATGATAATAATATTATTATATTAAAGACAGTAGTGGCCAACATCAGAATTTAATCTTGTTCCCATTGTCTGTTTTAGGTGGTGGCTTTGTTTCCTATATTTTGGTGTCACAGTTAAAAAATATATATGAGGGCTGAGTACATTGGATACTTTTTCTTCCATTCTTGAGATACTTTGCTAAGAAGAACATGTTCCAGCTCCATCCATGTAAACACAAAAGAGGTAAAGTCTCCATCTTTCTTTAAGGCTGCATAGTATTCCATGGTATCAATGTCTTTATATAGTCATCAAGGAAATGCCATGAAGGCTATCTGTAACAGTACGATCAAAACATTTCTGAATGTATATGAATCGTGCCCTATGATTGCACCAATGTACAGAATTATGATTCAATAAAATTATAAAAAAATAAATAAATAAATAAATAAATAAACCAATACCAAAGAATTAAAAAAAAAAAATGTAGATTTATAGGATGAATTAAAACATCTAATGTAAGAAAAAAAATAGAAAAACTAGCTGGGTGTGGTGGCGGGCTCCTATAGTCTCATCTATTAGGGAGGCTGAGGCAGGAGGATTGTTTGAGCCCACAAGTTAGACAATGTAGTGAGCTATAATGATGCCACTGCACTCCAGCCTGGGGGACAGGAAAGGAAGGGAGGGAGGGAGGGAGGGAGGATTACAGCAGACTTTAAAACAGAAACCCACAAGCTGACCCTGACGTTCGCACTGACATACGAACGCAAGGAGGAGCAGCAGTTAGGGCAGTGCCTGGGGCAGCAAGCACTAGCTGGGCAGGTTGGACATCACAGCATAGGGTGGTGACGGGAAGGGATAACTCATGCCACTGCTTGAGTCTCCACACTAAACAATGAGCTGCAGTAACTCCACGAAACATTAGAGAGAGATGTCTCTCCCTAAGAGAGCTGCATGATCAGGTGTCCTGCCCTGAGAAATGCCCCAGGAGGCCCTTCCACACAGACACCAGGAGCTGGTGAGGCCTGAAGAGACACAAGGGAGCCGCAGGGCAGGACCTGGAATCGAGGACAGAGTAGGCAACAAGCCTGAGGCTGTGGGGCTGGAGGGGTAGGGTGCAGCACGGGTGGTCAGAGGGTAGGTGGAGTCACCTCAGGCAAAGTTTTGGTTTGACTTCATTGTGAGGGCGGCCCCTGGAGGCTCCTAGCCAGGGACCGATGCTGTCAGACCTGTGATTTTACAGATTGCTTGGGCCTCTGCACCGTCAGGAACAAGACTAGAGGTAGGGAGGCTAGCAGGTAACAATGCAGGGGCCCAGAGACAGGACAAATGGCCTGGACAGGTGATTGCCCGTGGTGGGGTAGATGTCAAAGACAGGCCATTTTGAGTGTGGGCTGGCCAGCCAGTGACCAGCAAGGGTTGGGTTTGGGTGGCCACCTAAAGATCCCTCCCTCAACCTGGGTCTGTGAGAATGGAGGCCTCAGGCTAATGGGGAGACCCCAGAATGCAGCTGGTCAGTCTCTGTGGACAAGTCAGCCACCCAGGTGAGGAGAGATGGAGCTGGAGGGCCACCTGGGGTATCCAAGGCACGACCACAAGGGACTCACCACAAGGGACTCTAGGCTGTGTGACACACAAGACCACCAAGGGCCGGGAGGAGGAGCCAGGCCTGGAGACCAACAAGAAGCAGGCAGAGCAAAGGCAAAGGCTGGCAGCACGGCTGTAGGGCCTAGAGGAAAATTCTAAGAGGAGGAGCCAACTTGAGGACATACAGACAAATAAGCTGATGAGCACGTGGGCAGAGCTTCTGCATAAACACCTCCTCCCAGAAGACACACAGGTGACCAGGCAGTGCCCAAAGACACTCCAGGTTACTGGCTGCCAAGGGATGCAAAGCAGGTCACCACGAGAGTACTGCACACCAAAGGCAGCTGGAGCCAAAAGACAGACAGTAGCAAGTACTGGCAAGGACACAGAGACATCAGTGCCTCCCACACGGTCAGTGCAGGAAGTCACTGGGTGATCCGGCAACTCCGCACCTGGGTGGATTCCCACAGGAAGGAAAACTGTCCACACAAAAGCCAGCCCACAAGTGCTGCCACAGCTTTCCTGACCGCCAACAGGGTCAACCCATACGCCTGGCAGCTGACCGGGGCTTCACCACCCAACAGTGACAGGTGATGTCCAGGCCCCACAGCCCTCTTCCTTCCACCTCCCCTCCCAAAGTCGCCCCCAGCCCCTTGCCTTGTGCAAGCAGGGCTGCCTCCCGCCCTCCCCACGTGGTGCCAGTGCCGGTGCTGGTGCCAGGGGTCCTGAGAGTCAGCACCCTGGCCTATAGCGCTCCCTGACTCCCCAGAACACAGGCTAGGCCCCTGGCCCACAGATTGCAGCCATAGTCTCATGGCTGCTCTCCCACAGTCTCCAGCCCATGGGGGCCTCTTCTGAATGCCCTGCTCGGGGCCTGGAGCTGTAAACATTCTGGGCCCTCTCAAGGACCTATGCTAGGCAGGTCAGCTCTCCCTACCCAGCCGCCAGCCTCCTACTGCACAGACCTACATGAAACCTGCCTCCCAAGGCCGGCTGCCCCACACCAGGCTCCTCATGGGCCTTGTACACAGACAGGCGACCTGTCTAAGGCCGGCTGTCCCATACCAGGCTCCTCGTGGGCCATGTGCACTGAATAAGGGGATCTGCCCCCCTCCCCCAAGGCCGGCTGCCCTGTACCAGGCTCCTCGAGGGCCACATGTGTATAGAAACAGGCAGAGGGGCCCGAGTGAGTGGCAGCCCCAAAGCCCCTTCTGTGCCTAGCCCCAGCCCTGCCCAGCATTAATGACGAGCACAGCACAGACAAGGACACTCTGTCCCTCAGAATTCCCATACGAGTCAGAATCAGCCCTTTAAAATTAGCCATCATGTCTCTGCCCATTCTAGAACCTTCCACTGGCTTCCTACCATTCTGGAAATGAAGCCCATTTACCAAGACCCCTATCACATTTGAGGCTTTAGGACATGAGGCTGTTTGGAAATGACCGAAAAATCCTTTGACACTCCTCTCCTTGAGAGGCAAGGCCAATGTCCCCACTCCTAGATGGGCTTGTAACTGCTCCAACCAACACAGGAGGGCAGACTTGAGGCTGTTTGATTCCCAAACTGGGCCATGCAAGTCAGGGCTGCACCTGCCTTATTGGCAGGAGCCTTGAGCTGACAGGTGACAAGTGGCTCCAGGAGGCTGCTGTGCTGAAGGCCCAGCTCCACAGAAAGGACAGGTGACAGTGCCAGCAGACCTCAGCAGATGAGCAGTCTCGGGGCTGATCCCATGTGTGAAGAAGCCTCCAGGGGGTCCAGCCTCACCTGTGGAGTCCCTGGCTGTGAGTGGTCCCTGTTGTGGCCCAGACATCATGGCAGTAGCACTGCGCCTGCCAAGCTCCTGACCCACCAATGACATGGGCCTCTCAGCTCACTGCCCTTGAGCTCTTGGGTCAGGGCAGGTCCTGAGGCTTGGTGGCACCTTGCTCCCCAACACAGAGCTGGACCCCATGTCCACATTGCCAGGGTTTCCCATGCTCAAGACTTGATGCAGACACCACCTCATGCCCTGCAGCAGTGGGCCTCTTCCCTGTCCTCCTGTTGTGGCCTCAGCAAGCCTCTCTTCTCTGGGGCCTATTTACCCACAAGTAAAATGAGTTCATCTCTAGGCCCCAGAGGTGGCTCTAAAAGGCAGCCATCAGCCTCTCCACCACCTCAGGTGACTGGTATCAGGGTGCTCCTCCAGCAGCCGGCAGCAAATGACAGGAGGTAGTGGAGGCACCTTCTCCCGCCCTCCCCAGGCCTATGTGCAGCTGCTCAGTCATGAGAGCCCACTCTGCCTGGCATCTGGCCCAAGCAGAGGCCTGCAGTCACCCTGACCTGAGGCAGGTTAGGAGCTGGGCCTGACCCTCAGCAGTCACCGCCACTTGCATCCCAGCCTCAGGGCTCCCAGCCTACCCACAGCACAGCAGCTGCACCCCACCACCACCCGCAGATCAGAGAGCTCCAGGGAGGGCAGGGCCTCTCTGCCATGCCCAGGAGGAAATATGCTCCCCTCCCCACGCACTTCACAGTAAATCATTCAAGTTGTGCCCACCAGGCACAGCCTCAACTTCACAGCAAATCACCTGAGCTGTGCCCACCAGGGCACGTGAGAGTCAGGGGAAGGAGAATGCCAGGAATGCCAACAGCGTGTCCTCCCACCCACTGTCCCATAGAACCAGGCTATATGGCATGCAGGGTGGGGGAGGGACGAGCTCTGAGAGGACAGGTATAGACCTGGTGACCCTGTGAATTCCTAAACAGGTACCACCCCCGCTAGCACCCGGCCTCCATGATTAGAGTACTCGGGGCACAGGTCTGCCAGGCAGGTGGACGAGGCCCCTCCATGGAGACTGCTTCTAGGCACACAGTGGGGACACCAAGTCACACTCCTACACCTGCACCCACTGCCCACCTTCCTGGGCTCTAGAGGACATTTCACAGATCAGCCTAGCAGGGCACTAGCTCCTTCTTGCCGCCCAGCCTCCAGCACATCAGCCAGATCTCAAGGTGCTGCCTGTGGCCACCGTACCCCTCCACTCGCATCAGCTGGGTCAGCTCAGTGGCAGCTCCAAGCAACCCGCTGCACCCCAGGCCTGAGCCTAAGCAAGGCAGAGCCCACAGACCTGCTCGCAGATGGGAGCCGTGAGCAGCAGAGCAGGGAGAACTTGCCTCGGTAGCATCCACACACCAAAGCTGGCACAGCACGCAGCTAGGGGGCCTGCACTTGCCCTAGCTGCAGCCTAGCCCACTCTGCCTGGGGACCTGGCCTAGCCAGCCCTACACTGGGCTCCTGGCTCTTCCTGAGCCCTGCAACACCATCACCTCTTCCTTGAAGCCATCCTCTGAGCACACCCTCCCCTGGTCTTCCTGCCACCTGCTCAGTGGCTTCTCAGCCTTCCACACAGGCTCATCCCTACACCAACCACAAGGTAAAGCCCTGACCTTGATCAATGAGGGAGGCTGGGCAGGACCATGACCCTGGACCATCCCACAGACCTGGTTCCAGGCTCTTGTGCCCCTCTGCTCTCAGCGGGAACAGTAGCCAGGCAGTGAACTTTCCCTTCGAAGCTCCCTTAGCCTGCACACCTAGGAACCTGGCCAGGGGCCACGTGGACACCTGAATGGGCTCGTCCCCTTCAGGTGGCATTGGGCAGCAAAGTGCTGAACACAGATAGGCAGTGAGACAGGGACAGGCAAAAGACAGAGGGGTGGGAGAGGAGAAGGGCTGGGACGGGGGCCGGTCTGTGAGGGCCAGAAGGACTGAGAACATGTGTTAGGGGTGGGAGACAATGTCCAGAGGGAGCTCCAGAGAGCTGACCGCTCACCACTGCAGTATTAGCCCTTTACTGTTTCCATAGCAACAGAGAATCCCACCAGGGCAAAAACACACTGGAAAGGACCACTAAGGCCTGGGCCACCATGGGAAGCTGTGCCCCATCATTCAGTCCCTATGAGAACTCCAGAGTGTCATGAAAGGCAGCAAGTGTGGCCCAGGGGACACCGCAGCCCTGTATGTGAGCACCCACACCCACTCGGAGGAGCTAGGACCACACAAGCCACAGGGCTGGGGCATGGAGACCTGGGGGCCTGTGAGCCTAGCACAGGGGTGCCCCTGCCTCCCCCGAGCTCAGGCCCAGTATCAGCCAGCTCCATTGTTAGGTGCGTGCTCTGTGCCCCTGGACAACCTACCAGCCACCTGGAGCTGAAGCTTCCTCCCCTGTAGACAAAGGCAAGCCCTACACAGGGCCTGCCCACTCACACTGAGAGCCACTGTCCACTCCTCCCCTACGACCTCCTAGGGGAAGCACTGGTACCCTGGGTTCACGCTGGGCCCCATGAGCCCAAAGCACATGGTTCCTACTGCCACTGAACCCCATCCACAAGGTCATTGACTCAGCCACTGTCCTCTACCCTGGGGTCCCATGATAGGTAGGTGGTGGTGAGGGTCAATTTGGGGATGGGGGGACAACAAACACAACTGTGTCACATCTGCCTCACACAAGATGAGAACAGCCGGCTCAGCCTCCTGAGGCTTTCATGAGGCATGGTCTTCAGCCTAAGGCATGGTCATCCCTCCTAAGACAGGCCACGCCACTTCCACAGGGCTGACCTGCCTTTTCTTTTATAAAGGGATGGCAATAATGAACGAGGGTGTTTTTGCTCTTTCCTACTACCCTTACATGGCCAAATAAGAAAACTGCTGACTGTGAACTGGAGAAAATACAGATCTGGCAATCCTATGTCAGTCTCAGAAGTTATTTTTTAAATGTTAACAGTCTATGACATGTATACATCAGACAGAGCCACAGAAGGCTCTGGAAGCCACAGCAAGCAGGCTAGGCATGAGCCAGATACATTGGGAGCTCCCTCCCGTCTGAGACCCATGGCTGGCAAGGCCGTTCTCTAGCTAACCAGGCCAGGCAGCCCAGGACACACCATGAGGGCTGAGACCCAGAAATGCCCACCCACCCGACACAGGGACCTAGACCAGGAAACAGGCAGCGACATGAAGATCTGAGCGCAGCAAAGTTCCAGGAGCTCTGTTCATAACACTGAGAAAGCCGGAAGCACCAGCCCAGAGTCTCAGCTGCACGTATCATTTGCATTCAGCAGCATCCTTGGCGCCACCTAAAAGCATGTTTTCAAAGAGCATCTAATGAGGCCTGCGCTCCACACAGCCCAAGTGCAGCGGGCGGAGCACCGTTCACTGAAACCTGAGTCTATGAGAGGAGCAGGGACTTGAGAACCAGGGTGGTGGGGACACCGACATGTCAGCAGTGGCTCCTCAGGCATGCTGCATATCCAAACCTCTTATAATGAGCGCATATTACTCTCACATCAGAAAACAGCACATTTTATTTTTTAAAGAAAAGTAAAAGCAGAGGTTAGGACAGAATTGCTCATAACAACCAAAAAGGGTGCTATGCCCTGGGAGCCCATGGCCTCTCGGCAGCATGTCCACTGCTCTGAATGAGGCCGCTGGACACAACCTACTGTCCTTGCCATGGCTGTGGCCCTCACAGCCTCCCCTCCATAGCTATCGTGTTTTCAGGACACAGGGAAGCCACTAGCTTGGCCCAGTAGGGCATAGGGGAAGTGGCAGAGGGTGAACTCAAGGACCAGGCATTTCAAGAACCACAGGGCTACCCAGGGCCATTGGGGTTGGAGCAGGACAGAGGCCAGGTGAAGGCCTGCCAACCACCCTCAGAGCACAGTGTGCCAATGACACTAATCACCATGTGGCTCAAGGTGCCCCTTTCCCACAAAGGCCCAGTTAGGCTCTGGCTCCACAGACAGCACATGGGGCACTTTCCTTGTCCTTCGGAGCCAGAGCTCATCCCAGCCCAGCCTAATTAGGGACAGGCCCAGACCCCAAGAGGCAGAATCATAATCTGAATGCCCCTCTTGAAGGAAGCCTGTGGCTTTGCACACAGCACATCTGTGTCAGGTTGTGACCACAGGTATGTGCACAAATGTGAAGGCCCTCGGTGAGACTGAGGTGTGGCAGATAATCTCTCGGGAAATGATGGGTCATACAAAATGTGTGTGAGCAGATGTATACACCACCACCTGAACACACGCCTGCCCACGTCACCTGGGCTTCTGTGGGGCTGGGGGACACGCAACCCAGGGGGCCCATAGCAGTCAGCGAGTGGCAGTGTGTGATGATGCACAGGACCCCCTTGCACCCATGTGCACCACACACAGGTGCGGAGACACGGTAGCCCCACACTCACAGGCTGTCCCGAAGCTCCTGGGTATCATTTGGTGTCCCCATGGACTGCAGGCTCCGCTCCAAGGAGGTCACTGCCCAAAAGAAGAGGGACAGGTGTAAGGAGATGCAGAAGCCTCCCTGCCACAACAGCTGTACCCAGAGCAGCCGCAGCAGAGGCAGGCTGGTGCCCGTGCCGGGTCAGACCTCCTGAGTGGCCTAAAGGCCAGGGCCTGGCAGCGACCAACTTGCCCCCAGAAGAAGGCTACTTGGCCAGAGACCCCCCCCTCCAGCCTGCCTGCTTCTGCCCTCCCACTCCACTGGGCACCTGGGCATGGCTCTTGTCCCCTGACCCTCAGCCTCAGTGGCTTCTGTCTGCCAGCGCTGCTAGGCTGGAAGGCTGGGATGTGCTCCTTCATCCATGGGGACTTATCCAGCTCACACAGTAGGTGTGTCCTAAGCCAAGAGGGTGGGCGAGACAGGAGCTGAGGGGCAGGAGCAGTGGCGGGAGCAGCACTGAAGGTCCCTCCATCCCAAGAACCCTAGGACTGGACCACAGGATGGCCCAGGGAAGGGGAAGGGCACATATCAGCACCATCACCTCCAGTGTCACTTCAGTGGCCCAGAGCACCCAGGGTGGGGCAGGTCTGGGCTGGTGCAGACTCACCGCTGGAGTTGATGCGGAAGACATTGGCTGAGGTCTCCTGAAAGAGCTCCTGGAGGTCCTGAGGGTCGACCTGGGTGGCTGAAGACAGGAAGAGGGGAAAGCAGGCTGGCTGCACCACCCGCTCTGCACAGGCCCAGAGGTGGGGCCCTAAGCCCTGCCCTGACGCCCAGGGTCACCCTCATGGTCAGGCGGCAGGTCAGGATGAGTGGCACCTCCTCTCTTCGTCCTCTCCACCCGCACAGCTGGGAAGAAAGGGGGAGCGGTGACAGCAGCCACGCACTGAGCCCCCGCAGGCCGTGGACTGGAAGCATCACTCATAGGCACATGGGCAAGAGCAGTAAGAAGCCCCGTCACACAGGACCTGTCAGCGAGCACTCAGACAGCATTAGTTATCAGAGTCGAAACACAATCACCAACAGATGGAACAGGAGCACGAGGTGGCCCTGCTGCGTAGGGCGCCTCACCCAGCAGCAGAAGGAGCAGACAACTGCCTCACGCAGCAGCCCAGTGAGCCTTGGGCCCCTTCCCTTAGGCCCCAAGGGAAAGAAGCCAGTCCCAAGGTCATGCTCATGTGAGTCCATTTATAAAAAGTCAAGAGCAGACAGATCCAGAGAGAGCAGGGGCTGCCAGGAAGGTCAGTGGGAGGAACAGGAGTGACACGTAAAGACCCTTAAGGAGGTGAATTTCATATCATGTGAATTGTGTCTCAGTTTTTAAAAACCATACAGAACACTGAGGGGATAGCACCTCTGGGTGAGGATGCAGTTCAAGGCATAGGCATACACTACCAGGGCAGGGGTGAAATGGTGCAAGCACCACAGAAAAGGCCTATGGCCTGCAAAAAGCCGCCCCTCCCCAGATGTGCCCAGGTCTCCACAGGCAGCCAACATACTTGGTGATGACGACAGTGCTCATGATAATGACACTGTGATGCGGCTGCATCGACATCTACCAGGGCCCATGCAGCACTTGCAGCTGAGCCAGCAGAGTAAGCATGCAAGTGATCATGAGGAGGTTTGGCAGGTCCCTGCCCCCCAGCACTCTCACAGCACAGAGGCTGGGAGATGACCAGGAGGCCCCAGGTTCCCTGCTTAGCACCGTGGCATGTTAGGGAAGTCATGGTAGGGCCCGTCCTCACCTGTGGCCTGGTTCCTTCCATCCCTTCCTCCGTCCTCCCACCCTACAACACCCTGCCCTCTCCCCAGCAGGTGCATGCCCTTTCTAAACAACTCTGAATTCTTGGAGGGAGCTGAGGCTCCAGGCTCCCAGCACAGCACACAGAAGCAACACCACGGAAGCTGGCACCTCCATGACTGAACCAGCTCCCCGCCAAACTCAGTGGGCACCACGCAGCCCCTATGGCTACACGTGCAGGCACACAGGCTCATCTCTGGTTCTCTGAAGACCTTGGCCTGGGTTGGCTTCTCTTGCAGCCTCTGTGGCCTCAGGGGCTCTGCACACCTTCCCTCAACTCACATGTAACCCTGCCCTCAGACCCAGGGCCCAGCTGCCTGGGGCGGGAAAGACTAGCCCCACGTGGGAGCGCCTCCCTATGGAGCAGCATGCCCCTCCTAACTGACCAGCTGGCTCTGGAGGTGCTGTATATACTGTGTAGGGTGCAGGCAGCTGAGGCCCAGAGAGGCTGACAACTGGCCCTAGGCCACCTACTAGGAGGTGGCAGAGGTGGGACTCTAGAAGCTGGGCCTGAACAAAGAGAAGAGTCACACCTGCAGGCACACGCTAGCTACACACACCAAGGATGGTGGGTTCGGACCCAGTCAGGGTCTGCTAAGCAACAATGACAACTACAACAACAACAACAAAATGGCCGGGCCTTGCGGCAGGCACCTGTAGTCCCAGCTGAGACAAAGCTGGCAGGACAGAGGTGTAGTCCCCCAGGGATCCTCTCAGCTAAGCCTCTCCCCACCCACAATGACAGCAACACTCAGAGGGCCTACGGGAGAAACGGGAAATCCAGAATCTCAACACATGGCCATTTGGGGTTTGTTACCAGCCCCAGGGAGCTATGCAGAGAAGAATTCAGACATTCATAAAACATAGTGACTTCAACAGCCCCTAGTCACGTTTGCCCAGGTGACACAAAGCTGGGTGTCTGGCCCTGCACAGGGGAAGCAGGGTGCAAGGGTCCTGGGACCCCAAACCCTGCTGTGGATGGGGCAGAATGCAGGGAGGGGAAGGACACAGGGAACGGCAGAGGCAGGCAGCATGGCGTCAAGGGAATCCTCTTCCAGCAGTGGGTAGTTCCAAGTGCCCAGAGGACAGAGTACGTGGACGCACAGGCAGGAGCAGCGTGGTGAAGTGCTTACTCTGTGCGAGAAAGGCCTTGGCCAGGTTTCCAGGCTGGGGTGCAGCCAGCAGCTCAGAGACTCTGGGATTGCCAGTGACCACACCTGGCTGCTTTCCCCCACCAGAGCAAGCCGCCCTAAGGGGCCCTTTCACAAGGTGCTAGGGATCCCCCAGGAAATGTAAGTCACAAGCTAGGTGGAAAGGGTGATCCTCAAAGGCCCATGTCTAAACAGCAGCTGAGTGGCTAGCTTTGTGTCAGCAAGTACACAGTAGCCTGGGTGGCACAAGCGGTTCTTGCCCGCACAGGAACATGAGCCACAGAAGGTACCTGCTGCCAGGAAAACCAGGCAGATGGACACACTACAGCGAGGACCTTGCAGAGAGTGCCTGTCACCCCATGACCAAGCCTGCCCTGGACAGGGCATGAGTGGGCGTCCCCAACACACACAACACCCAGTCTCATGCAAAGGCAACTACACTGAGGAGCAAATGAGGGCGGGACAGCTGCCAGGGTGGGGGCTGACGACAGGCCAGGTGGCTTGGGGTGAGCCACTTCATTCCAGAGCAGGGGTGGGTCCAGAGTGACCATGACAGGGCTTGGTCTGTGGCCAGAGACCCAGGAAGGCAGAAGGCCATCAGGAGGAACTGGACATGAAGGTTGAGGCACAGGGGCAGTGCTCTGGTCTTGGAGGGTGGAGGCAAGTGAGCGTTTGTCCTGAGAGAACATGAGAGCCAAATAAGGGAGCGGAGGCATCCAGGTGCCTCCTGGGGCGGGCACTGGGGTGGCATGGCCTGCACAGTTTGGGTGCACAGACCCATGTTCTACGGGCAGCAGGCTGGGGCCCCAGGAGTTACAGGCCAGGTGCGAGGCACATGCTGTGCAGTTCCACTCAGGAAACACCCACAACAGGCAAAGGCACAGACAGAAAGCAGACCATGGCTGCCAGGGCCTGGGGGGTGGCCGCTCAGGTGTGGGGCCTCACGGGGGATGGTGCTGCGCTGAGACCAGGCAGTAGGACAGCTGCACACACTACAGATACACTAAAAATCACTAGCTAATAGGCTTCAAAAAGGTAAAATGGTAAACTTGGGTACATGAATATTGTCTTGGTGTACAAAAGAAAAGTGACACAACACAGGCTGCAGGCTTGAGCTGGGAAAGGTAGGCAGGACCAGGTTCACCTTGCTGCTCACACCAGAGTAAGCCACGGCCCTCTCACCACAGCCTTTCCAGGAGTAAAGGGAGGGGCTCTGTCACGTGGATCTTGGGTCTCTTTCCACTCCTTGGCCTCAAAGACGCCAGGGCTCCATGCCCAGTGGGGTATCACAGCCCACTGACAACACTGCGGACAATGGTAATGGACACTGCACAACCCTCCAGGGGCAGGGGTGATGCAGAGGGCAGAGAGGGCTGTCATCAGGGAGGGGGATGGGCAGGGAGGGCTGTCATCGGGGAGGACGGAGCATGCTGTATGACATTCGTTTCTAAGCCTCTTTACATGTCTTTGAGTCTGCTTCACAGCCAGAGCCTAGGAATGGATGAGGGAAAGTCCTCTCAGAGCCTGAGACCAGGCCCCAGATGACAAAAGGGGTAAACAGCTCTTACTTAGGCTCCCAACCCCTCCACTCACTCTTGGCTTAACTCAGCAGTGAACCCCAAGTTCCTGTCTGTCCCTATCACTCTTCCTTTCAGGCACAGGATCCATCATGGAGAAGGAGTTCAAATCCCTCAAGTGGCCTCACCTCTCCACCCATCCACTAGGGGCTAGGAGGTCTGTCCAGCAATAATCCAGACCCACATCTCCTGCCAAAGCCAGGGAAAAGGACTTCCATCTGTGGAGAATAAGGCCTCATCTTGAGGAGCTTGGGAAGCAGTTGAGGGGGGTGGTGGTATAGGGGTCGTGCAGGGCTTCAAGTGCGTCCAGGAGGGCCTGGCCAGTGGCAGGCACACTTGCACCTTGTCCTCGGGCCTAAGCCCATGCTTCACCCTCCACCCCAAGCACAGTCTGTTCTCAGGCCTAGGTCAGGACACAGGCTGCAGGCCAGAGGCCTCAGACACAAGGCTGGGACAGCAGGCTGTAGGAGAGGATATCGAGCCATCCCACCACCTCCTCCATGATGTCAAGGTCACCCTGACAATGCCACTGTCTACTCAGCCTCCTGCAGCCCAGTCTGGCACTTCTTACATCCTCCCGCTGTGCCGCTGGCAGAGAACAGAGTACCTGTCCTTACAGCACACAGTGCAGGGCTGGGGCCATCTCCTCACAGCATATAGCACAGGTCAGGGCCCAGGGCCAGCTCTGTACTCCAGCACCAGAAGCACCATTAGAAGCAGACAGGTATCCCAGAAACTCAGAAAGGACCCCCACAATAGTCCCCAATTCTGCCCAGAGAAAAGGCTATCTTGGCGGGCTCACACCCTGAGAGCCAACCAGCCCTGGGTACCATCCTGCACTGGGGGCTGGACAGCTGCTGCTTCTTGCCACCTCATCCAAGGGGCCCAGGACATACCATCCCAGTGCCCTGCAGTGCCCTGCTGAGATGTACGTGTCCAGGTGGAGCCGAACACACTTGCTGGGAACCTCCCCCAGGCACCATCAGCTCTAGGTGTTCCTGTCCTTGACGCCCAGGCAGCTCAGGTGTGCAGCAGAGCTGAGGCTGTGTCTCAAGGACAGCCTTGGCCGGCCCTTGGCACCCTGGCCCTCTAGGGTCCTGCTGCCCTCCTCTCCAACTGTCCAGCTGTACCACAGCGTGTCCATGCAGCACCTACTCCCAGTACCAGTCAGGTCCCCACCACACTTGCAGCTGCTGGACACTGGGCTGACACTGACCTCTGTCACACGCCCTGACCTGTTGGGTGCCAATAGACTGAAGCTATCCTGGAGAAAAGGGACCCTGGCCTGAGCCATGGAATGTCCACAGCCCTGAGCAGACCACTGCTGGGGGTCTCACTCGCCCACTGTGCTTCTAGGGGGCTGAACTGGCCAGCAAGGAAGTCTCGCCCAGTGTCAGAAAGAGTGACAGAGCAATATTTCAACCGCACTGAGACCCGGTCATGAAACTAATTTAGCAAGTCTCAACTGGCTTTTATTTTATTCTGATGACTAGGACAGAACAGAAGTTCAACAGGTGTGATACGTCAGAGAGTGAGCACTGCGAAAAGGCCTGCGTCCCAGCTGCATGAGTCTATGCGGAGCAGTGCCAGCATTCGGACTCACGCTGCAGCCATGGTACCTCAACAGGACCGGATGTGAGGAGAGAGCCTGACTCAAGGCCTGAATGGGAGCAAGATTCTACCTCTGAAGTTCCCTTCACACTTTAGGGAGGGACAGTTGTAAGAGGGGTGGAGGGTGAGTGGACAGGGACACTCCAGGTGATGACAGGGGTGAGGAAGAGGAGGAGATCCCTATGGAGAAGGCATGGGGCCATGTGGGGCCACCCTGCTAGCCAAGTCAGTGCCCTATCAGGAACTCACCTCTGAGTGGCTCCAGGCTGAAGCCCTCAGGGGACGGGGCTTGGCAGGAGAAGGTCTTGGCCACCACCTGCTCCACGGGCGTGAGCACCAGGGGCTGGGGCTGGCCAGAACCCGGGTCGGGACTCTGGGCCGCCTTCCGAAGATCACCCAGCTTGCGCCGTACAACAGCCCGCAGGTCCCGCCACTTGTGCTTCAGGTCCACAACGTCGCGGCGACAATAGCCCAGTGCATTCACAGCCTGCAGGATGCGGCTCCACACGCGGTACCTGCGGGTGGGCTCAGCCCTCAGCAGCCCCGTGCCGAACAGCAGCTGGTGGTGCTTGCTCACCTTGGACACCAGCACCTCTGTCTCCTGCGGGCAGAAGTTGGGCTTCCTCTTCTTGGCCCGGCTGGCACTGGGCCCCACCATGCGGCCATGGGACCCCGCAGCTGAGTCCTTCCTCAGGCCAGTGGGGGATGGTGAGGTGGGCTCTGGTGTCCGGCTGCCTTCAGAGGCAATCCTTGGCCCTGGAAAAGCACCAAAAGGGGGATGTTTAAGGCTCTGGGCCCAGCAGAGGCAGCAGACCCCAGGACACCTCCTCTTTAGCTCTGCTTCAGGACACAGTTGTCCACTCCCAGCCACTACCTCTCTTCCTTGGGTGTCCAGAGGTACAAGCCTCCCAGCTCTGCCACTGTCTTGCAAGGTGCCATCATCAAGACACCTAACCTGTGGGCCACAGCACCCCATCTTCCACACAGGCCCGCCTGCCTTCCACCGTCAGTACAAGAGAGCTAAGATAGGCCCTGGAGGCCAGACTTGCCGCTCCATGCATCTCCTGGGTTCAGGCTCAAGAAAAGGGGGCACTCTGGGCCAGGGCTGTGGATGCTTCTGGTAACACCCTCGCCTGGGGGCAGCCCTCTCCAGCTGACATGATCTAGTGCCATCCACACCTGCCTGCCAACCAGGACCTTGAGAGCACTGAGGATGGCCTCAGCTTCCCTCTTGCTCTCTGGCTAAGGATGGGCAGTGGCCAGACAGACTGTCTGCCATCACCCCTCGCTCTCTCTCCCTCACAGTCCTCCCCACCTGGAGCTCCTGGGGACTGACCCAGCACACAGCACCCAGGTCTGTGTCTTTGCTCACGTACCAGCTTTGTCAGAACCACACTGGTTTCCTGAGGGCAGGGCCACTACTGCTATTGGGTACAGCTCTGTGGGGTCAGAGGACTCAAGGCTCCCAGGGGCAGACACAGCTGCCCCCAGCAAAGAAAGGCTCCACAAGGGCGGGTGATGCATGCCTGAGACCTACTGGGAGAAAACACTCCAGGGTGGGATTCTCTATCCCAGTCCTGACTCCAAGAAGCATCTAGAAGGTGTCTCACTGCCGGGAAAGAAGCCCACCCAGGCCCACCCTGCAGAGGCCACTGCACATATTCCTTCCTAAATCACAGCACAAGGACCTCAACACCCCCTTTCTAGTCCACTCCACAAGGACACTCAAGACTCTGGGCTCTGGGCATGAGCACTCCTTCAGTTCTACTACGCAGGCCTGGTCCTTGAGTCTATAGCGCCCTGCAGCCTGTCCATCTCATGGCTTCTCTCCTTTGGCCGGTCCAGACTGGCCATGCCATCCATCCTCCTAAGGGGGACAGGGAGGAAGGGGTTGGGGTGAGACAGGCCTCAGTGCCTGCCCCGGTCTCCTCCCCAACAACCGTGGACACCCTCCTCAGTGCCAGCATCTCTGAGTGGCCTTCCCGGCACCCCCCAGACCCATCGTCTGAGCGGAAGTACCTCGCTTCCTGGCCCTTGGGACTCTGGGTGCACCCGCCGGCCCCAGGTCACCTTCCCCGTCCTTTCCCACACAGGGGTCCTGGGAGTTGCTCTCTGGCGACGGGCAGGGGAAATGGCGAATTCCATACTCGGTCCAACATCTAGCGCACTCTATGGACAGCAAGGGACAGTCACGATTACTCCCAGCCTGCCTGGCTCAAGCAGGTCAGGGCACTTCTGCTGGTGCCAGGGCCCATACACAGACAGCAGGCACTCAGGCCCAAGCAGGTCCATTTGGGTCCTCTCTCAGAAAGGCCTCCCTAATGACCATGCTCTCCAGAACACCTCCCTTTTCCTGAATACTAGTAGGGAGTTCAGAACTTCAGGTGTTCAGGATTTTTCTCTGAAGCATAGTTCTTTTCAAAGGTGACCCCAAATGAGGCCACAACCCTCTAAATGAGGGCTCAGAGGCATAGTCACACATGAAACTCAGATGGGTGTTACCCCAGCTTTACTATCATTCATGGCCATTCAAAATTACTACAACCTCCAACCACGGGGCCATTCTATTGTATTTTATAAAAACAATGTTCCATGACGTGTGGAAAGTGAAAAGCAAAACAACACTCTTCCTCCCCACACCAAGGAACAGCTGCAGAACTGCCCCGGGGCACCCTCCACCACTCCAGGGTACGGACCCAAAAAGGACACATCTTAATTTTCTCTAATAATTTCCATTTATTCAAACACCATTTCTGGACACATTTTACTAAAATACATCGATCTTCAAATGCACCTTATAAAAATATTTTAATATCTCTGGACAAAGCTGTGGCTTTTAATCCATGGCCTCCCAAAGCCAGTGACACGCAGTGTGTACCAGGCTGAGGTCATGGGAAGGAGACCCAGGAGACTGCTCTCCCAGGAGCTCTCTGAGGAAACGGAGGCACACTCCACAGCTAGACATGATGCAGCTGGCTTAGACACTCTTGCCTATCATGCTGACAGCCTCTAGTGAGGCCCCAGGAGGGCAGGGCCACGCAGGGTCCCAACTCCACACTGAAGCAGCAGCTCTGGGAAAAGACCTTTCACGTAACCCTTGGAGAAGCAGCCTTAGGAACACACCCATCAGCTGGAGCTTGGCATCCTTGAGGGGGGCCACTGCAGCCCAGCATGATAGGCAGGAAAGGACTGCCAAGGGTCTCAGTGGATCCCAGGTGGGAGAGGTCACAAAGGCCATTTTGTTCCCCCTTTTACCCCCAGGCAGTACTACCCCACATAACACAGGCAGAGTTGGGTCCTGCTGGCAGCCCCCAAGAGGGCCTCCAGTGATCTAGAATGGGGCCCACTCATCCCCTAACTCTGGCCCTGGGAAGGGAGAAGGACACAGAAGGAAATGTAGCAGGCAGTGGCAGTCCAGCTTATTTGGGTGGAGCTTCATATAGGACAGGGAACTGCAGCAAGGTAGGAGGGAGGCCCTGTCCAAGGTCCAAGCTGAGAGGCCCCCACGCCACAGGCTTCTCTGAGTATCTGAGTGTCTCCCAGGGCCTGTCACTCCAGCTTCCTCAAGGCCTGAGCCTCCCCAGACACCTACACCATTCTCTCCTGGCAGAGACACACTCTCCAGGCCCCAAACGGCAGCCCAACAAAACTGCTGGCCCAGACAGCATACAGGAAGGGGTCCAGGCACTCAGTGACTGTGCCCATCTGCTCAAGGGCGAGTCCCTGACCAGAGACTACAGACCTGGTTGGCAGCAGGGCGCAAGAACACCCTGTCACCTCACAATGCCAGCATCCTCATCCCAGATCCAGGTCCTGCCACTGCCACACAACTCCATGCAGATACCCTTGGAGGGTCAATGCAGTCTGCCTACCTAAATCATAGGAACCCAGAACTCGCAGGGGGGAGGGGAGGAAGGCCTAGGGCAATTATTGCCTGTTTTTTATTAGAATAAGACCCTTTACCGAAAATAATTTAAAGGCAGACAATTAGAGATTAAAGAAGAAAGATCAAAATATCCAGAGATAAACATCTCTGGCCCTGGAACTTGCTTCATACAACTAAAATGTCCCCTGTGTGGTTTTACTTCTTGCATTTGCATTTAACATTAATCATAATGCACAAGGCCACTCGCGAGGGTCTCCAACAATGTGATGTCAGTAACACATCATATTTTATTAGGAGCTGCCACTAACCCAACTGTTTCCCTAAAGCTGGGTATTTACAGTATTTCTGAATTATGGCTCTTGTAAATCATGCAGTGGCAAATGCCTCTGCCCATGCCTCTGATTACTAGGACAGAGCCCAAGAAGAGGCATGGCTGGGCCAAGAGAAGGACTGTTCCAGGGTGACCTCAAGCTGGTCACTCCCAGATCCCAGGAGGAGACAACAGCACCCTGTTCTCTCTGTGGTCCCACTTCCACCAGAGGCTGCACTAGTACACTGGGTGCCTCCGTGTTCACCTACCAGGTCACCAGTTAGGCCGTCTGCAGACCCCACCTGTTTCTATGGAGGTTCCCGTCCGTTCACTGAGTTTTCTACACATGAACAGTCTGCCTGTGTCCCCTTGCTGCCTCTGGTTAGGAGGGAGAGATGGCCCTGAGGTGCTGTCACAATTAGGGTAGCCAGGACTTCGGCACACGGCAGGGACTGGGCACTGCAGCTATTCCCACACCCAGGAGCATCTCGCCCAGACCCCGCTGTCCCACCCACTCGGCAGCCTTCCTGGGCCACCCAGGGCAGAGGAGAACACAGGAAGCACTGTGCCAGGGTCACACTCGACATCCCAGATGACACCCCAGTCTCTCCAGGGTCACACCCAACATCCCAGAGGACACCCCAGTCTCTCCGGGGTCACACTCAGCATCCCAGAGGATGCCCCAGTCCACAACTTTCAATAAACCAAGACAGGATGGATCTTTTTCCAACCAAAATCCGGTTAGGTTAGAAATCACATTTTAAAAAATAACTAGAAAAAAATATGAATGTTTAGAAATGATGCAATGCACTTCTAAAAATTCCTGGGTCGTGGAAATGAGAACACTCAGAACTGAACAAAAATAAAATTACTCTATATTTTATAATTTGTGATATTCAACTAAAGCAGTGACTCTTTGGAAGTTTATAATTTTAAGTGCTTTTATTAGAAAAGAATAAAAATTGAATACGAAACATAATTGAATATTAAAAATAAAAGAAAGGAAGATAAAAATATAAACAGAAATCAATCAAATTTTAAAATATCTAACAAAAAGGATCAAGAAAGTCGGAATTTACAACTTTTGTAGAGGCTTGTAAAATTGTCAAGTCTCTGTCACTACTGATTATAAAAAGAAAATAGAAGGCATACATATATGATATTAGAAATAAAAAAGGGGGTGTGATTCACAAACTGCTAAATTTAATGAGTGCTGAGGTGCTGTCACAATTAGGGTAGCCAGGACTTCGGCACACGTTGTGCTAATTTAATATCCACACGTTGACCTCTCTCATGCCTGAGCACATGCCTGGCAGGTACCACTAGCTGACCCTCAGTTCCATTTCCAGATAGGCAGGTCTTGGTGTCCCACTCAGGCTCCTGAGCACCATCACCACTGCATGGCACTGCCCCAGTCACAATTGGCCTGGAAAGGCTATAATTTTATTTCAACAAATCGAACATTTTGAAAAGCAAACACATTTCAAAAAACATATAACTTAAAACTGACCCATGCAAAAACAGAAACCTTGAACAATTTCACTACTAGAGAAATTAATCGGTAGTTCAAAAACTTTCAACAAAGAGGAAACGTCAGACCTAGTTTCACAGCAAAACCCCAGAAACACTCTAAAGCACAAGGCCCCACGTCTCCATAGACTCACAGAAAAAAAAAAATCATCTCCATCTCCAGCCACTCTGGGAGGGAGGAAAGACAGGTAAAAGATGAAGGTGCTGGAAAAGAAGCAAGAAAAACTGTCATTATTCACAAATGACACTAGCAAAACAGAGAGCTCAAAAGATTCCTCGGACAAATTATTATAGTAAATAAAAAGAGTTCAGTAAATGGTCAGATATAAAGCCAGCAGAGAAAGGTCAAGGACACTACCCAGGAAAAGCCCGGTTTCCTCAACAAACCTCAAGGTAAGAATGGATGGAGGGATGTGTGGACCAAACGCAGCCCGTGGCCTCTCTAGGCTTCTGCTTCCGTGAAAACATGGTGACTCTGTGAAGCCATGGTGAACTGAGAGGCAGGTTTGATGCTGTGCTGCAGTGAGGATCACCCTGGGACACTGCCACGCACACAGGAGCCCCCCCAGAGGCACGCTGGCACAGTTACAGATGACAGGATCTAAAGTCTGGGATTCACTTCAAAGAGACACGCAGGCGGTGCTGAGGGCACAAGTGCAGCCAGACTGGCCACAGGCGGTGGCAGAGGAAGCTGAGAGACACGCTGGGCCCCCTACTTTATTATGTCTACTTCCAATGTTTGAAAGTTTCCATATTTAGAAAGTTAACAAACACTCAAACATTAAAGAAAATCTCTGGACTTTGCTTTTTAAAAACCCTACTCTCTCATACCTGTAATCCCAGCACTCTGGGAGTCTGAGGTGGGAGATCCCTCGAGCCTAGGAGTTCAATGCTGCAGTGAGCTGTGATGACACTACTGCACTCCAGCCTGGCTGATGGAGAGAAACCTTGTTTCAAAAAAGAAAGAAAGAAAGAAAGAAAAACCCACAACCCTGGGTGTGCATCAGCAACAAAACCCTTGATGAGGTTTGATGAGGTAATTCTACAATGCAGGTTCAATATCAAAGAGTCAAAAATACTCAAGAAATTTCTATAGAAAACAAGAAATTAATTTGTCCTTAAAAAACACTGAGAGTTACAATAAAACTACAGAGGTTAAGGTAGACTTTGACACAGGACAGAAGCATTGACTGAGAACCCACGTGGTCCCATCATACAGCTATTGTGCGGGGCTACAACGGCTTGTCATGCAGACACAGGGGAGCACCTGAGTGCTCCCTTCCCACCGTCACGCCACTTCACAACAAAAGTCAGGGGATTTTATAATCAGGGGATTATAAAATTAAATATGAAAAGCAAATTACGTAATCTTGAGAGGAAAGTACAGGATGATATCTCTGGTAGAAGTTATTAAACTAAACAAATGCAAACCACACAATAAATGACTGCTATGCTCAAGTGTGTCCTAACTGGGCCCTTGTCCTTAGCAGGCTCCATAGTGAAACACCTGCACAAACGGGCCTGGGGTATCTACAGCACATCTGACAAGGTCCCATGCCCAGAATACAGAAGGGAATTCTGTAGACCAGTTAGTACCAGACAAGCCTAAGAAAAAAATAAGATGATCAAGCGAAGGGCAGATCCACACAGCCAATAAGCCACACGAGAAGATGGTCGATCCCACTGGTTTCTAGAGTAGCAGTGACTGAGACCAGAAAAGACCATTTCCCCTACACCCACCAGGCTGGCCCAAAGTCACCACCTGACACCACTTGGTGCTGACGCAGACATGGCACGAAGGGAGCACAGGGTAAGAGCAGGCATCAGCACGTGGTCCAGCCCCAAGACCACCTCCCCACCCCACTCCAGTGCCAGGGACCCTTGGCATAGGCAACCATGGGACTCAGGAGTTGGGACACAACCTTGGAGCCCCACAGGCATGGAACAGACCCAGACACCACAGTGCACAGCAAAGCCAAATGCAGTGCCGTGGGAGACATGCAGGATGGCAGCTTCACCTATGGGCTCTAAGAGCACACACACAAAAGCAGCAGTGGCAGGTTAGCACCAAGCCCAGGGTCCCAGTAATGACGTCCAAAACAAGCACAACTCAGCAATACCCTGTTTTGGGATATGAACACAGGCAGGTGAAACAAAGAAGCAAAAGCAGAAGCCACACGTGATTCGGGGTCAGGGGCCAAGAGGTAGGACTGAAGAGGGCGGGGCAGGCGTCAGGGTCATCATCGCTACAGCACTGACCTTGACCTCTAGGCGCACATACCCATGCATGCAAGTCTCCTGTCTACTCAGTATCCCCAAGAACACAATCCAAAACGAAAAGTCCATAAAGCAGCACTTAGTCTCTGGTTAAGGCCCCTCTTCACAAAAGGAAGCATCTGCCACAACCCTGGCCATCCCAGCCTGTCCTGTGACCTGTCTCCAGCACTCAAGTCCACCCGTGGCTGCCACCTCCTCAGCTCACCAGCCACCCTGGCTGGCTGTCCAGCATCAGGATCTCAGAAATGCCCCTGACAGAAGGAGGGCCCTTAGGGGCACAAGCCCTGCCTTTTCCCCTACTCTGCGTCCCTACACCTAGAACCTGCCTGACACACACAGCAGGGGGATGAAAAGGATTAAAGGTCTGGGCAGAAGAAAGGAAGGTTGACACGGCAGAGAAGGAAATCAGCCCAGTACTCCCACCAGGAAAGATCGACTGTCCGGGAAGACCCCTGGGCCTCAGCACTGAGTCCAGTCAGGCCTGGCCAGGAGGCAATATGCAGTGCTGGCACAGTAAGCAGGAGCAGCAGGAGGTCTCCAGTGACCACCTGGGCCCACATCCCTGTACCATCCATATCCCAGCAGGAACACAGACACCAGCAGCCCTCCTGAGCACCTGCTGCCTGGCTTTGTGAGGAAAGGGCAGGGCTGAACAGTGGGAGCCAAGCCCAGGATGGTAGGGCTGGGCCACCAACGAGCCAAGCAGGGAGGGAGCTGGGCCCCAAAGAGAAGGGCCGAGGCTCCACAGAGCTGAGACAGGTTGGGCAGTGTTCCTGGCCCAAGGCAGCTGCTTGGGTGAGCCCAGGGCAGGGAGGCTAAGCCTAAGTCAGGGAAGCTAAGCCAAGAGCTCGAGGCCCCAAAATCCAATTCCCTCCCTACTCGCGGAGGCTGGACTAACCTGGTCTGTGAACCAGATAAGAGAACGTGGGGCCAAGGCACCTCCTAATGGGCCTACGCGTGGAGGGCACCTTCCAGCCAGATGTGCAGTGAGCTGAGCATGGCACAGAGGACAGGGGCCAGGCCAAGGCTTGGGCCACCCTGGGTCCCAATGCAGAGTGACCAAAGGGGTTCAACCAGCAGTAGGAGGTGGAAGAGGGGATGCAAAGCTCAGTAGAGCAGAAAGGGCACAGGCTTGACCCTCAGAAGTTCCCAGAAGAAGGTCCCAGCTCTGCCCTCCTCCCTCTGCATGGCAGTAGGGAGCCATCTGTCATCCCATGGGCCTTGGTACCCTCCTCTATATGCTGCCATGAAATGCCAGCTGCTCCACACTGCCACTGGGAAGACCGATGAGACATTCTCCTACCACCCAGAGTACCACCACCAGCAGCCTGGCACTCTGCATGCCAGCTGCATCCTGGGAGCTCCTATCCTCCCTCTCCTGAGACCCAAATCACCCCTGGCCTGGAGCTCAACAGTCACTCATGGTCTTGGGTTGCAGGCAAGGTTTTTCAGAATAAAATCCATCCACCCAGCCCCCAGAGGGACTGAATGAAGACCCTGCCCACTGCCATCCACTCCACCACCCCGCCAGCAGCTGTCATTACCTAGGGGCTGATAGCCTTGTCTCGAGGGTCCCCTGAAAGGGCCACCTCCACCAGGGATGGATCCATAAGACATCTTCTTCTAGAGGGCGGGGCCAGCAGCCTCCTCGCTGAGCTGGAGGAACCACAGAAGGGGGGGGAAAGGGAGGCAGAAAGAGTAGGTTACTGCTCAGATTAGGGTACACAGCGGCCTCAAGCCCACCCTGACCCACAAGCCTGGCTCTGCCATGCCAGTTCCCAAAGCTACCAGGCTTCTTGCCACCCTCGGGACAGTGACTCCCACCAAGCCTTTCTGTGGCCTCTGGTCCCGCTGGCCCCAGTGTGGGAACACAGGCACAGCCCTGAAGAAGGAGCACCCCGTGCCTTCCCATCAAATCCCAGGCTGGGCAAGCCCTCCGGCATGTCCCACCTAGAGCCAGCCTGCCCTGCTCTCCAAGCCTCCATGTGGCCATCCTCGCCTGGCTTCTAGGAGTGCGGAGCCCAGCTGCTTTCCCAACATGTAGGTATGTGTCACTGCACAAGGCTGAGAACCATGGGGCTCCTGCCAACGGCCAGATGTCCACCCCAAGGGTCATATTCCCAAGCCGTGCCTGATGGGGTGGCAGAGCTGGGGTCAGGATGCCTGCAGGGAAGTCCACCCCAGCCACTTATTACCTGTGCAACTGGGCACACTTCTTTGGACCTCTATGGGCCTCAGATTCCTCACCCATCAAGTGAGGGGAACAAAAGGACCTACCTCTTAGGGCTGTGGTGAGAAACATTCCCAGGCTAACAAAGCAAAGTGCTCAGTACACACTTCACCGTGTGGGCTCGGTCCTCAGCATGACATCAGCTTTCCCTGGTATCTCACTACCTGCTCCTCCCATGAAGTGAGCTCAAGGGACAAGAGAGAACCGTCCAGACTGGATGCTCCCTACCCCTGCCGCCTCACCCGTGTGCACAAGTGCCTGTGGGGACGTCTGTCTAATCTGCCCATGCCCTGGCAGCATCCCTGCACAGCCCTCTTCCCTCCAGGCTCTAAACACTTCACAGAAGCCACTCTGCTCACCCACAGATATGCCTGCAGCCAAAAGGAGGTGAAGAGCAAAGTGAGCCTCACTGGGGGCAACAAGCAGCCCAAGTCCCCAGGGTCCTGTGCTGAGGCAGCATGGGCCCGTGTCTGCTCTGAGCAAGAGGCCACGTCCAGGGCACCTACCTAGTCAAGTGGGCCGTAAGCACTTGGGTCTCGGGACCCATTACTGACAGCCATCGAGGACCTCAGGAGCTGTGCCTGACATGGGCTCTGCCCGCCAGTGTGTGCTCTCTCCATCATTAATGTCAGCAGAGAATTTAAAAATAAATTTAAGAATTCACTTTGAAATAATACATACGTTACCACTAACATAAATAACATATTTTGATGAAAGTAACTATATTTTCTAAAACAAAGCCCCTCAAACAGCAGCAGTCCTGCCCCACACTGTATCAATCTCTGGGGACCCTCACCTGCTTCCAGAACAAGCCGCTGCCTCACATTGTTCTCACTGGGGCATGTGAAGAACCAGGGATGCAGCTAGCAGAAGGAGGACCCCAGGGGCAGCAGACCACACTCTCCATAGTCTTCTCAGGCCTCCCATACCAGCACCTGCTGGGAACTCCAGGCCTCCCTCCATGGGCTCCACGCCATGGAGGGGCAGGGACTGGGAGGACTGCTCGAAGAGAAGAGGGGGCCTGAAGAAAAGGGGGGATTCAGGGACCCCCAGTGAGGGTTGGGGTGATGTGTGGGTGGCTCTCAACACTCCCGGGACCCACCGGGGCAAACCTCTGACATGGAAGCTAGTCCAGGACGGCAGGGGAACAAATCATCCAGACAAGAAAACTAACAAGGGACAGGGCCATGGCCCCACTGATAAAATGCTCAGTGCTCACACTCACTAACGCTTCAGTCTTCACACAGGACAGGGCTGACAAAGGAAAACCAAAGGGCAAAATGCCACAGAAGGGGCAGGGTAGAGAAGAAATGTCCCAGGAGGGGACAAGCGACACTGAGAAGTCAAAAGAAGCAACAGAGTCCGCCCAGAAGTTTCCATATCCGAATAACAGGAATTCCAGAAGGAGAGACAGAAAAGCCAAGCGAAGGGAATCGTCACAAAGAGAATGCAAGGACTGGAGTGGATGGCCAGGGCCTGTGAGGCGCCAGGACGCCTGGATGAGGAGTCTCCCAGGCACGACCAAGTTCCACACCCATGACCAGAACCCACAGTGACCTGGGAGGTCCCTCCAACCCCAGTACCGGGAGAATGCCAGTGTGAGGGCCACAGGGGACACTCCTGACACCCAGGGCCTTCACACACTCATCCTCAGGAAGTGCTGAGGACGCAATGCATCCACACCAGGCCCTGAGCGAGGGAGCAGGAAGGGGAAGAGAGCCAGGGGAGCTGTACCTGGGAAGGAGGGCAACTTGACAGAAGTAAGTTGTTTTGTCTTCCTTGACATGTCTCAGGAAGACAAAACAACAGACCGTTGGCACAAAGGAAGGTGAGATGGAGAACTGGAGAAGGGATTCAGATTACGCTCCTGAGAATGACATAGAGTGCCAGGCATATGGGCAATTACGGGCTCCAGGGAAAGCGGCAGTTGGACAGGAGAGAAACCACCCAGTTTGCTGCTGCGGGGTCAGCAGGCGTGGTTGTTATCAGGGAAGCCTGGATCCAGCTGAGGGGGTGACAATCGATATGGCTAGGGCAGGAAGGGAGGCAGAAGTGCACGCACATGTCTGTGTGTACATATATATGAGTGAGCAAGCACTTGAGTCCTCATCTTGCCAGACAGTAAATGATGCCTAAACATCAGGAAAAACCAAGCAGCAACACCAGCCACTTGCAGAAGAGACAACATGAGAAGACTCCACCACTAGAATGAGAAGTAGCAACTTGGGAGGGCGGAGGAGGGGCAGCTGAAAATCACAGTTTCCCTTAATTAACCTTGTACAACTCATTTGCTCTCCTAACTATACGCATGTATAATTTTAAAGTATTAAAGTCTGATTTGTAAAATCCCAATAAAACACCAACGAGAAAGCTCCATCTGAAAAACTAAAAGGAGGGGCGCCTTCAGTGGACACGGGTCAGCTGGGAAGCCAGCGCCCCTCAGTTCCCAGGAAATAGCCACTGGCAAGCACCCAGCCTTGTCCCAGGTAGCCATGCACACCTGCCAGACATGCCCAGCTCCACAGACTTTTGCCATCACAGCACCAACAAGGTGGGCCTGCCCCAAATGGAAAGCAGCCAAGGGGAGCTAAGCAGTAGGTACTGCTTCTACCCACCCCCAAAATGACAGCGATGGGTGACAGTAGTCAGCCAGGTCTGCCATGAATAGTAGAGAGCAGGCTGTGGGAGCTGAGGAGCCCACCCAGGGCAGGGGAGAAACTACAGAGCCAAAGACAGGCTGGCAGAACCCAGAGAGGTATGCTACAGGCAGGAGGATTCAAGAAAGAGTCCCAAGTTCTGCCCCAGAAGGCAGGTGGATGGTGTGGGGAGAAGGGGCCAAGTGCAAGGATGCACCCCACTGCACCACCACAGGCAGGTGGATACCAGAAGCCCTGGAGATTGGGCAAAGGCAAAATGCGAGACCACTGTGGAAGAACAGTCACAAAAGGAATCACCCAGGGAGAAAAGGCATGGCGAGGGCCCAGCTGAGTCAACACAGGGCCAGGTCAGGGAGTTAACTGGACAGCCCAAGAAAGCCTTGGCAGAGGGAGTGGTCACTGTCCATTGCTGCACACGGGGCAGAGGGACACATGAGGGCGGGAGACACTGCAGAAGCAGGCAGGGAGGGACCGAAGCATGAGAGACCCAGCAAACCCCATGGCCGGAAGCAAATGCAGGCAGGGAGACTCCCCAGGAAAGCAAAGGGAATGAATATTCATGGCTAAGCTACAGTGCACAGAGCGAAGATCCCCATCCTGGCCACCTACTCTGGCTCAAGAGCTTTCCTTGCTGCGCAGTGGAACATTTAACACCTCTGTGTTTGCTCAGTGGACTGAGAGATGGAGGCTGGCTCGCTGGCAGGACCACAGAGCGTCCCGCAGCCAGAGGGGGCAGGCTGGGATAGCAAGTGGCAGTGCGTGTCCTCTGACTGACAGGAGCCTCCGCAGCAGCCCCCTGTGGGCCCCTGGGGTAACCTGGAACCCAGTAGGCACATCCCAACTGCTAGAACACAGGGAGGAGCCACAGGTACTGGACTACACCAACCCAAACTCCTCAGGCATGCCATAACCCCACTTCCAGAATCTGACTCAACCTCTGCCCAGACCCCCCAACCCTCCCCAGTCCTCAAGTTGCTCCGGCCCCATGCCCTCACTGTGCCCATGGGCCCACACGGAGGGCTCTGCCTTCTGGGGATTCTGCCTACCAGCTCCCAGGCTGTGCTCGCCGCTTCCTCCACTCGGCTCCAGATCGTCAACCCTACAGCTAGTCCATGCCCCAACTTCTCAACCAACCTATCCCAGCAGGACCTTCCTGCCAACACCTCAGAGCCTACGGCTTACCTCCACTCCAGAATGTCAGGCATCATCATGACCTGTACAATGAAGGTCCTCCTGGTAGGCAGGACCCTCCCCCCTAGAGGAAGCTGGGTACCCTTGGGGCTGTTCTCGCCCAGGGCTGATCCTAGCCCTCACAAGCCAGCCACTCATCCTGACAGCCATATCCTAACAGGCCAAGATCAGGGACCCATCTACTTCCCCCAGATCAAGGACCCCACAGGTCTGCCCACCCCTTGGTGATGGGGGAAGAACAGGATGACCAGCCCCCATCAGATGCTGCTCCAGGGTCTTTCAGAGGGTGACACAGCTCCTGCTACTGAGGGCCCTGGGACTCCAGGAGGCAGATGATCACAACAGACCCAGGGGAGGCCCAAGACAGGACATGACTGGCCCAGGTCACCCAGGTGGCAGCTGGAGATCAAGCCATCCTCCTCCCCTGCACCTGCTCAGCAGTCCCTGGCAGGTCCTCGCCCATGTGACTGACATTAGTCCTCCCCACTCTGTGAGGCAGGAGTCCTAACACCACTTAAAGCAGAGTCAGTTGACTGGTTGGTGCAGAGCTTGGATGTGCTGGGGGGTGGTCAGACCATGGCCAGCTGGCATAGCTGCCCTGCCAAGAAGACAGGTCAGCACCCTCACACATAAACATGCTCAGATGGGACTTCACCCAACGACCAGGAGAGGCTCCAGAAGTGAGCAGGTACAGGAAGCCACTGCGCAGAAGCGAGGAAAGCAGCAGAGTGGTGCAGAGCAATACGGGGTAAGAGAGTGGGAGCCAGGCCTTGGGTGGTGCTGAGTCAGCCTACTGGCCCTGCTCTCTTTCCAATCAAAGTGCCACAATCTACTCGGTGGCTCATAGTGCTAGGGTGCAGGCCCCTGGGCTGCACTGCAGGCCACTAGGAGGCAGTAGCCCAGGACAGGAGACTACATGCATGGGTGGGACACCTAGTGATAGCCACACCTCAGAGGAGGCAGAGACTGGGCAGCAAGAGAGACAGTCAGGAGGGGACAAGGCAGAGGATGGGGACAAGGTGTGAAGGGGACCTGAAGCCCCCTCAAGAGAGCATGGTAAGGCCAGAGAGGGCAATGGCTAATCCCACATGGGGGTGGAGCCGGGCAAAGGCAGCAGAAGTCCTTTGCAGGCCAGGCAGGCGGAAGCTGGCACAGGGATAGAGGTGGGGATATGGAAGCTTATGGGCTATTGTGCCTGAGAATGGCCTGAGCCCCAAGACTGCCTCAATAAGGCCGGACAGAGGCCAGAAACAATGCCCCCCTCACTCCCAGGGAGGCTTCCTACCAAGCAGCTTCCGTGCCTGCCTGCCAGGCCAGCTACCAGCCCCTCCGGCCTTGTGCCCCTCAGGCTGGCGCCAGCTCTTCCCAGAGCCCCCACCCCCACCAGCCTGAGGGAGCCATCTGTCCCTGCACTGCCCAGATCCTGTTTGCAGGATGCCAGAGGAAACAGGGGTGCCAGGGAACGCCCACCTCAGGCCTGCCATGGCCCCAGAAACTCAGCTGGCCCCCAAGACAAAGCACTCAGGCCCAGGAGAAGGGAGAGGCCAGCCAGAAGGCCACCTCTAGATTCTAGGCAGGGCCCCCATCCCCTGGGCTCCTGGGCTTCTGACTCTGACCTCAGGCAGGCTTCTGACCTTGAGATGCAGCTTCTTCCACAGGCCCAGGGCTCTCACAGGCTGAGACAAGACCCCCTCAGGCGAGGACACCCTTCCCCAACAGCAGATAAGGAAGCATGAGGGATCCCCGCAGGACATAGAGCAGGTCTCTTGCAGGGGAGGCCCTGCATAGGTCTCAGCTCATGCCCTGTCCCAGTTTTCTCACTGTAAAGTAGACGGCAACCCCTCCCTCCCTCCCCAACAGCAGCAGGGAGGGGCCAGTTCACTCTCAAGCTCTCATCCTGTGGACTCCTGACCTGGGCAACATGGCAGGACACAGAGTAGAATGGGACCTCAAGCTCCAGTCAGGGACAAATAAGGAGAGGCCTGCTGCTTGTCACACAGGTCAAAAAGAAGATCCATGGTCACCAACTGGCTATGCCAGGTGGGGCAGGGCATGGCCACAGGACAGAGGCTCCTGAGAACTGAAACTAAACATCCCAGGACCCACACTCTGATGAGTACACACAGCCCTCAGAAGATGAGACCTGTGACCTTCTACATGGGGACCCAGTGTGGGGACACCAAGTCCCAGGAACAGGCTCTGGACCTAGGCAGGCCGGTTCATGCCTGGGTTTGACCCTGGCCCCCTGGCCTTGTGCAGCTGGGCCAGGATGCTGCCTGCACACTTGCCTACTGTGTGCAGCACAGCTCCACAGATGCTGCTGGAAAGACTGGGAACCCCCAACTACTGGGGTCCAGGGCAAGCAGGACAGAGAGACCTAGATCAACAGCCCAGTCAATCCCAGCCCCTCTGCAGACCATAAGGACTCTCTGCCTTGTCTCACACAAGGGTCCCTGGGGGCATCCAGAACCCACGGTGCAGGGTGGCCACCTACCCAAGAGCCTCTGCAGGGTGGCCAGGCTGCAGCCCATCTGCCCTACCCCCACCCTTCACCCACCTATGACCCACAGCCTCACCAACTCTCCACAGGCATAAATCGAGCGACCGCACAGGTGCGAGGCAGTGTGGCAGCAAGAGGCCTAGCCTGGCTGCCCTCTCCCTTACTCAGCCTCAATGGCCCTGTGTGGACAGCAGCAGGTACACCACCTTAGACACTGCCAGCCTCTTCAGACCACTCCAGATGGCCCCTGAAAGGGCTCAGCCTAAGGCAGAGGACATGGTCCAGCTTCATCTACTTTCTTCTGTGACAGAACACCACATACCGTGCCACTCACACAGAAAGGAGGCATGTGCACCTCACAGTTCGGGAGGCTGGGAAGTCTTGGCCCTCAAGGGGCCAAACACAGTGAAGGCCTTCTTGCTGCATCGTGCCCAGTGGACACAGGAAGGCCCTGAGAGACAGAGATGCGGACGAACCCACCTTAGCCCCTTCCTGAGCCTTGAGCCATACCTGAGGGCAGAGCCCTCATGACCTCATCACCTCTTCACACTGTCACTATGGCAATTTAATTCTGATGTTAGTTCTGGAGGGGACATTCACAGCACAGCCCAGCCCAGGAGCACATCCAGAACTGAGGCCCCACACTCCGAGTGGCTCTGCTAGAGTCTCCTGTGGTCTTTGGGCTTCATCTTCCTCATCTGTATCACAGGAGAAAGGAGGGCAATCTCAGAGGGTGGGCATGAAGGCAAATAGGAAATGTGCAGCCGGACTGCTCCCAGCCTCCAGGGCCTCGCACGGCAGTCCCAGGCCCCTCTCTGCCCAGGAGTCCAGAGGGCTCCTGGTCCCCCTGCAGCCTGCAGCCACCACACTAGGCTTACAGAGACCAGTCTCTCAGCTACCACCACAGGGCCCTGCTACCTTCTCCCATGGGGCTGCTATAGGGCTCACAGCTCCCTACACCCTGAGGTCTGTTAGGGACGGCCCCACAGGGTCCCAGATTGAGATCCATGGCCACCCAGAGCAAAGTGTCCACAGTGAGGCCCCTCAGCACTCCAGACTTCCTTTCTGGCCAAGCTAGAACCTTCCCCTAGTTATCTCCCAGAAAGGGTCTTGGAGAGTAAAGAGGGGCAGAGTAGGAGGCATGCCCGCCAATCCCCACAGTGTCCAGCATTCGACACTCCACTCACCCTAGGTCCTGGGCATGAGGCAGGCAAGGGTCTCAACAACATGGGGATACCTCAGCAGGGCCCCCCACCCAGCCTTCAGTCACATCCTCAGTCACTGCAGACCACTCCCTGGTCTCACCCTAGGCATCCACACTTTGCCGCAAAGCCTCAAAACACCAGTCCCCTGCTGCAGCACAGGGGCCTCAGGTCACCAGCCATCGGGCCTCAATGTCTTCTCTCTTCCTTGCCCAGTGCCCACCCCAGGGCTTGTCACACATATACACCCATCTTCCCCTCAGCCTTCATCATGCCCTACACAACCTCAGCCCTGGAAAACCCAGGTCTCCAGAAGGGACTACGCTGGCTGCCACCCTCCACCCCAGGGCCTGAGTGGTGTCCGGGCTGCTGCACACCCCATCCCTACCCCAAGCTGGGAAACATGTGGGAGGGCAGCCCAGGGGACTAAGTTCCCAGGGCCCATGGGAAGGGGCTATGGATTCAAGTTCTCTGGATTTCTCGGGCCTTTCCCACTCCATCTTTTCCCCAGCCAACCAAAATAGGCAGAGGGGACTCAGAGCAATGGGCCTTAACACAGGCTTAGCCACTTACCCCTGAGCAGGATGCTGCCCAACAACATGACCCTGTCTGCTAGTGGAAGGTTCTAGCTCGGCCAGAAAGGAAGCCTGGAGTGCTGAGTGGCCGTGCTGTAGTGAGGCAGACAGTTGCCCACCCCGGAATTCCACCAGTGACCTCCCCTATAAAGAAATGTCCCAAGGTGGGAAGGTGGAAGAGGATGGGAATCTAGAAGGCTTCTGAAGGAGGCAGGGCTGGGGAAGAAACTAAGAATCCACCAGGAGCCACCTGCCAACTGTCTGGGATCCTCAAGGCTGTGCGTTGCCGCCCCTCCCTGCACTCCCCGCCACTCACTTGCTGGGAGTGCCCTGAGCCAGGTGCTGCCCTGTGTGCTGCTCCTCCCGGGGCCCAGCTGCCAACACTAGCCCCTGTAGCCCCAGGGAGGTGGGAGCCAGGCCGCACTGCCCAGTTAGCTCAGCAGCTGCCCCAGGGAGGTGTGTGTGTGAGGCAGCCACAGGATGTTTGGTCCTGCCCAAGTCATTCCAAGTAAATTTTAAGCTCAACCCAAGGACTAGACAGACACCAGATGTTGGGCCATGCAAGAGCCTTCAAGCTGTGACTAATGCCATCTGGACCAGCCCTTCCCTCCACTGACCACTAACCATGGGCTCCACCAAAATGGCATCACCCACATGAATGTGCCCATAGGTGGGCTCTAGAAGCCCAGACAACTCAGAGACCTCGGACTGAGGACACAACCTCACATGAGACCAGGCTGCCTGCCAGACTGAGCCGTGAGATGGCAAGGTCATGTGGGAGAGACATGCAGGACTGATTTGAGGGGCAGAGGAGGTCCTGTGTGAGGGAACAGAGGCACCTACACCAGGTATTCTCTGGTCTAGTTTAAGCCTCCATTTTTAAGATGAGAAAACTGAACCGAAAGAAGGAAAGCAGCTTATCAAAGTCACAGAAACAGATGGGGTCTGGGACAAGTCACCCGATGGCTCATGTCTGCAGTGCCTTCCGCGGGCCCAGCTCCCATATTCATCTCACTAGACCATGAGTCTGGAGGAAGAGGGGTGCGTCTTCATCCTTGTATCACCCCCTCTAAGCACTCCTGCACTCGCTGACCAAGCAGCGGCAGCTGACTGGGACCTGAAAGAGCCGGTGTGAAGTCCTGGTTCTTAATACTCAAAGAAATACAGATGCAGACGAGTGTGGGCACATGTAGTCATACACGCCCACTCCCCGACAGACATCCTCTCCCAGCTCTGTCCACAGACAGGGCTGAGCTGCTGTGCACCCTACAGCAATGAGCGCCCCAGCACACAGATCTTGGTACCTAAACACCATGCTTTACTAAAAGGAAGTTAGAGGAATTAAGGTGCCTGGGAAAATAGTTGATTCCAGAGCCACAGCAAAGAAAGTAAAAGAGAAGCCTGGAGCACCATGTCATATGTGAAAAGTCAGCAACTATTCCAATGAAGGCAGGGGCAGCTCAAAAGGACAGAGGCGCCAGCTTGGAAAGGCTGCCCCTGGCCAAATTGGGCAACTGGAAAATGAAAATAGATAATGATAATAAGAATTAGATAATCCATTGAATAAGATAAAAACCCATGAGTCCACCGTGTTATAAACAAATAAATATTATTTTAAAAAAGAAAAGAAGAAGAGCTCTTCCTCAGGGCAAGAAGCCAACTAAGAATTGTGTAAAGAATTAGCAACCATTATAATGATAATTGATTCTGGTAAAAATGTCTAACAGATGTTAAAGCTAGTGGTTGAATTTGACAAATAACAAGTTAATTTACACAGTTTCAAAGTATCTTCTCCATGATACTTATTACTCAAAAATGGAAAAACTAACTTTACCTATTAAAAACCTGGCAGACACCACCTCAACACGTGGCCCCACTGAGCAGCAGCAGCGGGGCAAACCGCATACGTCCCAACACGAAGGACTAAAAGGAGCACGGCGTCCCTCAAGTGCTCCCCGAGAAACACCAGGAGTGCCACGCTGAGGAGCAGAGCCACAGGTCACCATCAACGACCACACTCCGAAACAAAGACCGATTGAGGACTGCTCTAGATAAAAGCGGGCTAAGAGACAGGATCCCTAAAACCAACACGTAACCTGGGATCTCCTGGGCTAGGTCTGCCCTATGCATCTGACTGGACAGGAAGGGCAGATGCTTGTTAGTTTCTTGATTTGGGTCATTGCACTGTTAGCCATGAAGAGGTCACGTGCTGGGGATCACGAAGCTTCACGTCTGCAACTGTCGACTGGCTCAGAAACCACATCTACACACACCTGCGTACACAGAGAGGAGGGAATAAAGCAAACACAGGGAGATGTTCACATTTGGGTAGGTGAAATATATACAATAAGTCTTCCTGTTAATCTGGCACCTTTTTTTAAATTTAAAATTACATCTAAAAATTTTTGAGTCAAAAATAAAACTGAAACTCATTGGACATTTTTTTTAAGCCCTAGGAATAAATTTAAGAAAGGTATAAGCACTGAAAACTAAGTTATTACTAAGAGAAAGTAGAGAAAGTGTGGCGAGTGCCGGAGCCCCAGTCAGGAGCAAAGCACAGGCTGCAGGGCTGGGTGGCTGAGAGGCAGCACCTTCCACACTGACATACACATGTCTGCAAAATACTTTCTAAAACCAAGCCGTCCTTTCCATTTAAAAACAATCTTTTCGCTGGGCACAGTGGCTCATGCCTTAATCCTAGCACTTTGGGAGGCCAAGGCAAGTGGATTGCCTGAGCTCACAGGTTGGAGACCAGCGTGAGCAAGAGCGAGACCCTGTCTCTATTAAAAATAGAAAAACTGAGGCAAGAGGAACACTTGAGCCTGAGTTTAAGGTTGCTGTGAGCTATGATGCCACAGCACTCTACCCAGGGTGACAGCTTGAGACTCTGTCTCAAAAAAAAAAAAAAAAAAGCTATTCGACAACTGTTGGAGTAAAAGGAAAAATGCGAACTAGAATTAAAGAATTTCTAAAGAATAGTAACAATGAAAATATGAAAATCAGTAAGACATATTTAAAGTAAGAATCAGGAAGATTTGTAACACTAAATATTTTTATAAGAAAAATGAAAACAAATGAACTAAGTTCTCATCTCAAAAAGTTAGAAAAGGAATAACAAAATAATTCAAATATAACCACAAATGGAAAAACAAATCAAGGATGCAGAAAACAGAAAAATAGGCATAATTAAAATCAAAATTCTGTCCTGTAAAATAATACAACAAAAAGACAACCAACCAGCTAACTTAATCAAGAGGAAAAGGAGAGGAATACAAATATACAATATAAGAATGTAAAAGGGAGAATAACCATTAAAACAGAAAAAAGTTCAAGAACCATAAGACACTACTTTGCAAACAAATCTCTATGCAAATCAATTGTAAAACCTGAATAAAGTGGGTGATATCTTAAGGAAATAAGGCTTATCAAAAGTGACCTGTTGGAATATAGTACTTACATGAAATTTAATAGAAGTTCAAAAAGCATTCAAAAAAACTGCCTCAACAAAATAAAGTACCAGGACCAGATAGTTTTGTAGAAAAATTTGATCAAACATTTACAATGCTCCATAAATTATCCAAGGTCATGCTTGGACAATGAAAAGGAGACTTCCTGATTCTTTCCATGAGGCCCCTAGGACAGAGACGCCAGGACTCGTACATAGTCCAAACACAGAAGAAAACCGTAAACCAATACATGATAAATATTGATGTAAAGATACTGAATATAACACTGAGAAGGAAAATTCACAGCCCCATCTGTTTATTTTTTCCAGGAACACAAGGTTAGTTTAACATTAGGAAATCCACTAATATAACAAACTATGTTAACATGGAAAAAGCAACAAAATTCAATGCTCGTTTCTGATGGAAACACTCAAGCAGCTATCTTACAATGATAAAATAAATATCTTCCTCAAATGAGCACTTTACTTAACGAGAAAATAGTAGTTACAGTTTCCCCCAAATTAAGAAGAGACCAAAGGTGCTTGCTAACTCACTGTGGTGCCCAACCCCAGGGAGCAGTGGGCCAGCAAGCAGGCAAAGCGTTGTCTGTATTTACAGCCGCTCCCCCTCACTGGCATCACCACCCGGCTCCACCTCCTGCCAGGTCAGCAGCATCAGTCTCACAGGAGTGTGAACCCCACTGTAAACCACGCATGTGAGGGATCCAGGTTGTGCTCCTCTGAGAATGAATGCCTGACGAT
>CAUYON010129502.1:0-112588 GCA_963573935.1 Arctocebus calabarensis | reverse complement strand
TATGAATTGGGCTGCAATAAACATTCTGGTACATATATCTTTATTATGATGTGATTTTTGGTCTTCAGGATATATACCCAATAAAGGAATTATAGGATCGAATGGCAGATCTATTTTTAGATCTCTAAGTATTCTTCAAATATCTTTCCAAAAGGAATGTACTGTTTGCATTCCCACCAACAGTGTAGAAGTGTTCCCCTTTCTCCACATCCAAGCCAACATCTCTGGTTTTGGGATTTTGTTATGTGGGCTAATCTTACTGGGGTTAGATGATATCTCAAAGTAGTTTTTATTTGCATTTCTCTGATCATTAAGGATGATGAGCATTTCTTCATGTGTCTGTAGGCCGTGCGCCTGTCATCTTTAGAGAAGTTTCTCTTCAAGTCCTTTTCCCACCCTGAGATGGGATCACTTACCCTTTTGTTGCCAATATGCTTAAGTTCTCTGTATATTTTGGTTATTAAACCTTTGTCTGAGGCATAACCTGCAAATATTTTCTCCCATTCTGAGGGCTGTCTGCCTGCTACACTTACAGTGTTCTTAGCAGTCTAGCACATTTTTTCATCACAGAGTGTTTTATTGGACAGTGTTGGCCTAGAGCTTAGCAAATTGATCAAGAGTTGAGATAGAGATCATGGATCTCGCTTTTATCTCAAACTCTTGTTACTGTGCTCTTCATGTTCAACTTATGTAAGTCACATGTTGCCACTGGGATTTGTCTGAAAAAATTTGGAGCATATAGGTAAAGGACAATAGTACAGAGATATTTTTAAAACATTCTATCAGGAGCTACTTTTCACAAATGACTTTTTTCTTTTTAGTATGGCCTATGGGATTTGGCCAACGACATAGTGCCAGGCACATTGGGGAAGGGGTATTGGGGCAGGGGCATTTGGGCAAAGCAAAGGCCCAGGGGCAATGGGACAGGGTCATTGTAGCAGCAGCATAGGGCCAGGACCATTGTGCGAGGCAAAGAACCATGGGCATAGGGCCTGGGACACTGGGGAAATGGCACAAATACACCTTCCCCCATGTGCCAAGCATTATATCCTGGCCCCAAACCCACTGGCCATACCACCTTGGGTTTCTCCCCAGACCACCTTTCCTTGGCCTACATAATTAACCATGTCACTACCCTGTCACTTTCTTCCCTTTGCCTCGTGCACCTTCCTTAATCTCCTGGTTTGATGCTCGAGCCATGATTCTTAGCTTCAAGCTCTTGAGTTTACAGACTGGCCCTATAGCCCTGACCCTATGTCCCTTGGCCTTAAACCTCAGCTCGAATGCCTGTGCCTAAAGGCTCTTTGCAGTTTGTCCCTGCCCCAGTGTGACCCTGTCACATATGACTTTTGATCCCTCAAGTCTAACCTCAGTTTTTAGGAGTCAAATGATAACTCAGAATTAGTACATGCTGAGGTTCAGATGAGCTACTGGCATAATCAGAGCCATCTTCACTTTCTTGTTTTGATTGTTATTTTCCATTACCTAATTGTGTACATTTTAATCTTTATAAGGAAAAGGAACAAAATAATGATCTGGAGAAGGAGGAGGCAAGAGACCACACAGGAATAGAAAAAGGGGCAGAATCTGAGTTTCTGGCTCTCCTCTCTGCTACCTGTTGGGGTATGAGCTAATGCACATGGGTTTGAGAAAGGTTTCTCTAGACAAAAATTAGGATAGAGAGAAAAGGTTTATTACTTTCCCTTGGGTCACTACCATTTCCACATGGGCAGGGCACAGAATTTAGCTACTGGGACAAGTATTCACCAAACCACATGACTAAGTAGAATTTGGGCTTGGTATTTCCAGCCTTTTGTGATCTGCTGTTTTTATTGACATCCAGGAATATTTTTAAACTATAGATTGCCCCTTGGGCCACCAGTAAAAGCCCAAGGTCGAGGAGACCCTGTGTTATCATTGATTACCTTCTTTCCAAAGTTGAATTACAGATGGTCTTAATTTGGGCATCTTCAAAAGACCCTGGCACAAGGATTCAAGTGCAAGTAGTTTGTCTATGGGTAATTCCAGGAAACACTGGTAGAAGTGAGTGCGGATGAGAGGAAAACAAAGGAAGCCAGTAAAGGATACTGTTTAAAAAGCCCTTAGACAAATTAAATTCAGTAGAGTTCAATCCAGCAAAGAATGATTCACAAATCATGCAGCCCCCAAACCAGAACAGGTTTTCAGAGGTGCTGCCACATGGTCCAAAAAGATTTATGGACATAAAAAGGAAACTGACATCTAGAACATGGCAGTGAAGTACAGAAACTGCTGGATTGGTTACAGCTCAGCATTTGCCTCATTTGAACACGGGTTGAGTAGCTGGCCTCCTGTGATTGGCTGGAATTCTGTGATTGGTACAAGAGTATGTTACAGTCTGTAACATCAGATTACACTTCGCTAAGCATGAGAAACCTTTAGGCCAAGCTTAAAATATGTATGGCAGCTGCTTCAGGCTGAACTTAATTTAATAATACACTATGGAGCAAGTTTCTGAGTGGGAACTCTGGAATCTAGTGCCTCAGAGTTATCCCACTGAAAGGCAGAAGAGCCGGAGCACTTATCCACCAATGGTTGGGAGATGCTGGAGGGTGGAGAGCTGGAGCGCTTTGGGCCTACTCTGTGCGAGAGCAGAGAAATCCTTTCGGCAAAGAAATGCAGGTTTGGGCAACTGGGGAAATGGCAAGTGATAAGAGATATGGGTGAGGCTTCCACAGTCTGCTACACTCTTTATTTTTACTTTTAAGGAGGACAAATAGACCTAAGCCTTTCAGAGTACAGTCCATCCATGTCCCAGTAGGGCTGATCCATTGGCGCAGAGAAGCTGAGTCACTGCCAGATGGAAAAAACAAAAGAATCTTTAATGGGCAACTTGACCTCTGGTCAAAACATCCCAAATAGTTGAGTGAGGACAGAGCCTTTAGCGTTAAGTGCCTCTGAATTGAAAAGGTGAAAGAGTGTATCCTGGTTTTCACAGCACAGAAGACATGGAATAATTTATTTTAACCATTTGTCGGAGGATGCATGGGCTGCTCATGCATTCTGGAATTTCTGAGAGAGAATTGCCAAATGCTTTCTGCTAAGGCTGAGGCATCTGGGGACCAGGAATATATATATATATATTTGCATATGCGCCACTATTTATCTGTTTGCAAAACATGCCATATGTTGACAGCCTGGCATATGTTGTGTTATATGGAAGATCAGTCAGAGAGAAAGAAAAGCTAAAATAAAGAAAATGAGGGAAAAGAAATGATATGAAAGAGAAGAAACAAACTCTGTGGCTTTGGCTAACGGCGACTTCCCTGAATATAAGGGTGCGTCTTGGTCATCTCTACTTCCTGGGGTCTGCAGCAGTGCTGGGCATGTGGTAGGTGCTTAGTGTCGCCTGAGGACGAATAGAGTTAGCACATGGAAGGTGCTCAGAATCGTGTCGCCCACATGTGTACGTCATGCAGAGTAAGCATAAAGCAAATTAATGCGGGAGAGGATGTGTAGAGTGAAAAAGACTCTTGGAGTGTCTTTATATCGGTCTCTTGCTTTTACACATAAAATGAAATTTTAGGGGCCTAATGTGACAGGCTGGGAATAGTCCTGTTCCTATTCCGTGTCTTTTTTGTCATTACACAGAAGGAAGTTCAGAGGAAAGTATTGAGTATCAGTCTTAAAATGCAGCCAGACATTGATCATTTCTGCAGTCCCGTTCCTGATCTGCCTGTGGGACCTGCGAGAGGGTCTTGCCGGTCTTTGGCCTTTCGCTGCTCCATGTAAATTTTAAAATCTACTTGACAAGTTTCACAAGGCAAACAAACAGAATATTGTGGTTTTTACTGAGATTGTGTTGGATTTGTAGACTTTAAGAGAACCAACGTGTTTATACGTTAAGTCTCCTGATTCAGTTTGATAGATGATCTCTCCATTTATCATCTTTATTTCTCTGAACAAAATTTTGTCAATTTTTTCAGTGGAAATTCAACAAAAGATTTTGGTAAGTTTTCATCTGATAGGCACAAATTAGGGGTGTATGGCACACCTCCTGGGTGAAGGGCTCAACTATAACTTGGACTTGACCTAATAGGCAGAAATGATGTAACCTAATCCTGTGTACCTTTCTATTAATCTGAAAGGTCTATTTATTTATTTATTTATTTATGTATATTGCAGATTAATATGAGGTTGCAAACAATTAGGTTACATTGTTTATATCTGTTAAGGCCATAATTGTAGTGGAGGCCTTTACCCAGGAGGTGAGTCATATATCTACATTATGCCAGGTAGGCGAGCGCACACTAACCCCCTCCTTCCCTTCTTGAATTTAATTGTGTTTTTCTCTCATGTGGACATGTAGTTGTTCATCTACTAGTTTCATATTAGTATTGAGCACTTTGGATGCTTGCTTTTCCTTTTTTTTTTTTTTTCTTTCTGAGACAGAATCTCACTATGTCAACCTTCGTAGGGTGCAGTGGCATCACAGCTCACAGCAACCTCAAACTCTTGGGCTTAAGCGATTCTCTTGCCTCAGCCTCCCAAGTAGCTGGGACTACAGGCGCCCACCACAATGCCTGGCTATTTTTTGGCTGTGGTTGTCATTGTTGTTTGCCAGACCCGGGTGGGGTTCCAACCTGCCAGCTCCAGTGTATGTGGCTGGCGCCCTAACCACTGAGCTATGGGTGCTGAGCCATGCTTTTCCATTCTTATGATACTTTACTTAGATTTTGTTAACATTGTCCTCATATACCTAGTATTTTTGATGCTATTATAAATGGTATCTTTTTGAAATTTCATTTTGTGTTTGTTGTTGGTATATAGAAATGCAATTGATTTTTTTATGTGGATTTTATATCCAACAATTTTGTTAAACTATCTTATTTCTAGTCTGTGACCTGCAGATTATTTTGGATTTTCTTTCTATTTTTTTTTTTTTTTATTTTTTGGATTTTCTTATCCATCAATCACATCTTCGGCAAATCATGATAGTTTTCTTTCTTTCTATTTTTTAATTTTTTTTTTCTTTTACTCATGCACTGGCCACAGTTTTCAGAACGATGTTGAATAGAAAAAGTTCTAGTGAGCACACAGGTCTTATTTCTGATATCAGAGGGAATGATTTCAAAGTGATGGGTACATGAGTATTTATTATAATAATCTCTGAGTTAGTCCAGGGAAGTTGATGCCTCCTTCCCCACCTTGCACCTCTGTCACACCCAGTCACTGGTAACCTGCAGGGCTGTGGCCCAGTTCCCTTCAATGAGCAGATGCACCGGGGGTTTGCACCTGCCTGAGTCACAGGGAGATTTATGTCTCTTGGGCTTGGTCACCGCACTCTGGCACCAGCTGGCAGGAGGTGCTAAAGCCTGAGTGCCTCGGGTGCTTAATGGAAGCTGGGGAGTGTCACTCAGTTCTAGTCCCGCCCCACATTGATGTTGCTGCCACTTATATTCTCGTGGAATTTGCATTTCTGTCCTGGCTGAATTTCATTGCGGGCCAGGCGCTGTTCGAGTTCACAGAACGTGTGATTCAGCCCCGCCCTGAGCCTCCGCTACTGCGCCAATTCTCACAGAGCTGGCTCTCTGTCCCTGCTGGGTCTGGCGCAGTTAGAGCGCACAAAGGGCTGTCCATTCCTGCCCCTCCCTGGGCTGATGCCACTGCCATGCCTGCTTTTGTCCCAGCTATGCCCTGTTGGGGGCTGGGTACATCTTGGGCTCACCAAAGCAACAATTCTGACTCAGCTCTACCCTGGGCGCATGCCGCCTCTGGGCGCACATACTCTAGTCTCCATCTCTGCTGCACCCCTCCCCGGCAGGTATTGCCTCAGGAATACCTTTACTCATGGAGCATGCGTTTCCATCCCAGATCTGTTCCACATGTGGCTGCCACCGGAGTAGAGACCCCACTCCCTCTGGTTGCTAAGACAGACGTGAAGTGTTTCTCCCAAATATCACCAGGGATGTGAGCCCTATTGTTCCCACCGCTGCTATAGCCACCACTGCCACTGCACTGTGCCCTGGGGCACCGTTTTTCCCTCTCCCATATGTCTCCCTTGCACCACCATCCCTGCTTTACACCCGTGCCTCTGATTCAGCATAGACTGTATAACAGCCCATGTCCATACCACTCGAGAAAATGCCCAGGTGTCTGGACTCTGTGGGGGACAGACTTCTAGACCTTGGGTGTGAGAGTGGAAGGGAGTGCTGGGAGTTCAGAATTGCGAGTAGAGTATATGTCCAGTTTTATGGCTGGAGGGACAGTGCCATGGCACACTAGTGGGTCCTGTCTGGGGAAGGAGATCCAGTTTTTAGTGGCCCTCTCCCATGGAATAGAAAAAGAAGAGATCTGAACTCTGCTTGCTTGTTTGTAGAAAGTATACTGCAAGCTGCTCTCTAGGGGGAAGGGACTCCCATTTGCTTGGCAATGGGTTTTGTACCTATTGTTTGTTTCCTTGGGATTGCAGCTCTCCTCAGCAGGGGTGATATGTGCTCTTCAATCTTCTCTCTTGGCTCAGCTCCAAACCATTAGCTTACTTGATAAACTTTTGTCCTTTAACTCTCTTTCTGGATGGAGGCCGCTGTGGAAAGCTGGCTCCAGTTGGCCATCTTGCCTCCTCCCCCAAATATATTTCTTTTTAAAATAAAACTTTAATATCAGGTCAGGCACAGTGGCTCACATCTGTAATCCTAGCACTCTGGGAGGCCAAAATAGGAGGAAATTGCTTGAGCTCAGGATTTTGAAACCACCCTGAGCAAGAGTGAGATCCCATCTCTACTAAAAATAGAAAAACTAGCTGGGTATGGTGGTGGTCATCTGTAGTCCCAGCTATGCAGAAGGCAGTGGCAAGAGAATCTCTTGAGCCCAAGAATTTGAGGTTGCTGTGAGCTATGATGACACCACAGCACTCTACCTGAGGCAGTGGAGTGAGACTCTGTCTCAAAAAATAAAACAAAACAATTTCCTTCTCTTTCTAATTTGTTAAAAATATCAAATCATGTATTGGCACCCATAGGACATTGCTTATGGCGTCAGCCACATACACTGAAGTAGATAGGTTTGAACCCGGCCTGGGCCAGCTGAACAATGACAACTGCAACAAAAAATAGCCAGGCATTGTGGTGGGTGCCTGTAGTCCCAGCTACTTGGGAGGCTGAGGCAAGAGAATCACTTAAGCACAAGAGTTTGAGGTTGCCGTGAGTTGTGATGCCACAGCACTCTACTAATGGTGACATAGTGAAACTCTGTCTCAAAAAAAATTATAAAATCATGAATAGAAGTTGTACAAATAAAGTTTTTATTTGCACCTATTGAATGATCATATAATTTTCTCCCTTTGTTCGGTTATTGTAGCAAATTGAATTTATTTGCTTGCTAATGTTAAACCAGCCTTACACTCCAAGGATAATGCCAAGTTAGGTATATAGAGATGAGTTTTGTTAATATTTTGTTAAGGATTTTTACATTCACCCCATTCTGTCCTTCTCAGGTCTTGCTATCCAAGTTATGCCAGGATCTGATAATGAATTGGGGTTTACTCATTTTTTTCTGTTCTCTGGAAAAGTCTTTTTAATATTAAGAGCTACAGCTGTAATTGGAGAATCTAATCAGTGAAGCCATGTGAATTTGGGATTTTCCTTATTTAAAGATTTTTATTTATGCATTCAACTCATTTTGTACTTCTTGTTCACAAAGCTTTTCTATCCTTATTATGTCAGTTTTGGTAAGTTGCCTTTGCATAGAGATTATTTTATCTAAATTTTCTTTGTGGGTGGTATAAAGATATTTATAAGATCAACTTACTATCATTTTAATATCTACAAGAGTTTTTTCAGTTCTGACTTTGGTAATTTGTGCTATCTCTCATTTTTCAAGATTAGTCTGGCCAGAGGTTTATCAGTTTTATTAATCTTTTAAATAAAACCAATTTTGGGATTTTGTTAATCCTCTGTAATACATATTTATTTTCCATTTAAATTTTTTTCTTTATGATTTTTCTACTTTCACTGGGTTTGTCATGCTATTCCTTTTCTAACACACTGCAATGAATATTTAGCTCATTAATATAAAGTTGTTTTTTCAGGAACTAAAATATGCATTTAAAGCTATAGAACCTACTGTAAATATTATATTTGTTTTGGTATGCAGTATTTTTTCATGCAGTTCAAAATAATTTCTACCACTGAATAAAAAGTTGAGAATAGATATTCATATTATCTCAAATTATCATGCTACAGATTAGTTATTAATTACAAAGTGAGAAAAGTGCCTGATATCTTTTTGATGTCTCATGTAACCCAGTGATCAAACGTAGCATCATCAAAAATGGTATAAACACATTATGTGTCTCCGAATGTGAGACAGTGGGAACATGCAATATTATTAATAACTATGTAGTTTTCCACCAAAACTCTGATAATAAGGGCACAAGCAGACATGGGGTATTCTATAAGAAAATCAGCGTGGACTCTTCAAAAATGTTGAATCGTAAGAGACTATGAAATTAAAAAAAGGAAAGAGGATGATTCTAAAAAGAGACATGACCACTAAAAAAAATACATGATCTTTAATTGGATCCTGACTACAAAACCAAACAGAGATAGCTAAGAAGGATAATGGAACAAGTGGTTAAACTTGAATAAGTTTTGTATTACATAGTACTAGATCAATTTTAAGTTTCTTAGGGTGGCAATGATATTGTGGCTATAAAAGGGAACATCTTTATTTCATAGGATATGTAGTGAAGTATCATGGTGTTGCAATTTATTTTTATTTTATTTATATTTTAGGGTTCAAGAAATTAATTTACTTATCACATGATTCATGCATATAATTTTCAGATTTTATATAATGGAACAACATCTGCAATTTATTTTTAAATATGTCACACACACACACACAGAAAGAAAGAAAAATAGTATAGCAAAATGCTAACAATTTGTGAATCTGAGTAAAGAGCATTCAAATGTTTTTATATCACCTGAAATTCTCTGTAGTCTTGAAATTTTTCAAAATAAGTTAAGAAAAATATTTTATAAATTTTACTGTTATTTCTTTTCTGAATATGTGGATTATTTAGAAGGGAATCTATTGTCTTTAATTATGAGAGATATTTGATGAAGTTTTTGTTATTGATTTTTAAAATATTTTCCTTACAGAGTCTCACTACATTACCCTCGGTAGAGGGCCATGGTGTCACAGCTCACAGCAACCTCCAACTCTTGGGCTTAAGCGATTCCCTTGCCTCAGCCTCCCAAGTAGCTGAGACTACAGGTTCCTGCCACACACCTGGCTATTTTTGTTTTGTTGCAATTGTCATTGTTGTTTAGCTGGCCTGGGCCGGATTGGAACCTCCAGCCTCGGTGCATGTGCCTGGCACTGTAGCGACTGCTGTGGGCGCTGAGCCTAGAGAACATATTTTTTAAAGACTTTAATCTTTTATGGAGATTTCTGTTTGTGACCCAGTATATAGGCAATTTTCATAACTGTTTTGTGTGTACTAGGAAAAAAGTGTACTCTGCAGGTGTTGAATGAAATATTCTGTACATACCCAATAGATCAAATTTGTTACCTGTTTTGTTCAGTTCTCCAATATTCTTATTGATTCTTTGGTGTCCAGTGGCTCTATCAATTTTGGTGAGAAGGATGTAATAATCTCCCACTATAACTATGGAAATTACCTATTTCTCCTTGTAATGCTGTTAACTTTTCTGTACATATTTTAGGCCATGTCATTTTCATATCAACTTAAAGATGACTTCATATCCTGGTAAATTTTATCTTTGTTCCTAGAAAGAATTTTTCCTTTGAAGCTCATTAGTCAGAAACGAATGTAGCTGCACCAGATTTCTTTTTGTTTGTTTTGGATATATACTTACCATCATTTTACTTTCAATTGTTCTGTATCCTTTTGTTTCTGATGAGTTTTTTGCAAACAGCATTTAGTTGGAATTTACTTTTTAATTTATTTCAATTATCTATATCTATATAGTAAAATATTTTAATATAGTTTCTAAATCTACAAGATATTGTTGTTTTATACAAAGTTCATTTATATTTAGCCATATATTCATCACTTTCATAGTTCTTTCTTCTTTCCTGCCTCTCTAACATTTGGTCTTAGATCATTTTCTTTTTTTCTTCTGCCTGAAAAACATCTTTTAAAATGTTTTTTAGCATCCCTTTAGCACCAGTTTGCTCATGGACAATTTTCAGTTTTTGCCTGAAATAAGATTTATTTTGCACGGATCACTAGATATGGAATTCTAAGTTTGCAGTCATTTATTTTTGGTACATCAGATATATTAGTCCTCTGTTTTCTGCCTTCTACGATTGCTATTGAGAAGTCAACTGTCAGTCTAGTTAATTTCTTTAAAAAGTATTTGTCTTTTTCTCTGGTTTCCTGAATAGTTCCCTTTGCTTTTGGTTTTCTTCAGTTTAACTTTGAACTGCCTATGCTGGATTTTATATTGGTATATAATCTTCTGTGCTTCTGTCTTCTCTCCTTTGGGGACTCCAATAATACAACTTGGACCTTTTTGTTCTGTTCTTTTTTTTTTTTTTGAGACAGAGCCTCAAGCTGTCACCCTGGATAGAGTGCTGTGACATCACAGCTCACAGCAACCTCCAATTCCTGGGTTCAAGTGAGTCGCCTGTCTCTGCCTCCCAAGTAGCTGGGACTACAGACACCTGCCACAATGCCCGGCCATTTTTTGGTTGCAGCCACCATTGTTGTTTGGCGGGCCCGGGCTGGATTCGAACTCACCACCTCAGGTGTACGTGGCTGGCGCCTTAGCCAGTTGAGGCACAGGCGCCAAGCTTCGTTCCGTCCTTTATACCTTACTCTTTTGTAGTTTATTCCCTTAGGTCTCTCCCTGTCTTATTCTGGATAATTTCTTGTGAACTTTCTTCCCATCCACTGATTCTTTCCTCACCTGCTGATAAAGATGTGTGTCAATTGAGTTGTTAGTTTTGATTATTTCATTTTACTGCTCTATCATTTTTTGTTTGTTTGTTTTTCTTTCAAGTTGTCTTTATCATGTTCCTTTGTCAGGAAACTTGTCTGTTTCCTGCTTTATGCTGAAATTTTCATGCTTGGCTTTTACGTTCTTAAATAAAATGAGACTGAGTCATTTTTTTTTGTTTGTTTTTTTGAGACGGAGTCTTGCTCTGTTGTCATTGTAGCTCATTGCAACCTCCTGCCTCAGCCTCCTGAATAGCTGGGACTACAGGCACCGGCCACCATGCCTGGCTAATTTTTCTAATTTTAGTAGAGATAGGGGCCTTGCTCTCATTCAGGCTGATCTTGAACTCCTGAGCTCAAGTGACCCTCATGCCTCTGCCTCCTGGGGTGCTAGCATTACAGATGTGAGCCACTGCACCCAGCCTAATAAGCAGTCATTTTATAAGTTGTGTCTGACAATTCTATATCTGTTACCCATCTGTGACTTTTTCTATTGTCTGCTATTTCTAGTTGTCTTTAGCTATACTATCTTGTTTTTTTATGTCCCTGGTTTCATTTGATTGTGTGCTGGACATTATATTCGAAAAATTATGTGTCAATTATTTGTTACCTAGGATGATGCTACTCTCGTCTGGAAGGGATTTTCATTTACTTCTGCTGTATCATATAGGTGAGAGCAGTCTATGACCACCTTTATTCAAGGTCAAAAGTTGGAATTTTTACGACCCCCAGAAAATGGCAAAGCCAAGATGCAGACCCTATAAGGGCTCATTTACTTCCTTTCCATTTTTCCTAAAAGAAAGCAACCTTCAAAATCTCAGCAAAAAAGAGTGATGCTTTATCTAAGTCCCTACATTAGATGAGCCTATATTTTAACTTTTAATCCCCTAGTCCCATAAAGTTGCTAGAAGTGGCTCCTTTCAAACCAGAAAAAAAATCCCTAGGACAGAAGTTGCTCTGAGAGTGTTTTTAACTTTTAATATTCTTGTCCTGTTTTTAGATGTCAGCCTGATAATTACTATCTTAGAGCTCCTTGATGATTTTTAGGAAGATGTTTTAGTCTCCTCTCCCCTCTCTTCTCTCTCTCTCCCTTTCTTTTCTTCCCCTCCCTCCCTCTCTCCCTCCCTCCCTCCCTCCCTTCCTTCCTTCCTTCCTTCCTTCCTTCCTTCCTTCCTTCTTTCCTCTATTTTCTACTTTTTGGGAAACATTTGCTCTGAGAATGAACTCTGCTTGCCTGTGTGACTAGTGGAACCAATGGGTGAAGCCTCCAGCATGTGAGCCTAGGGGTGTGTCATTTTATTTAAAAAAAAATGAATTGACATCTACACAACTAATGAGAACAAATCTCACTCTGTCTTCCTGGGAAGAGTGTTGTAGCATCATCATACCTCACAAGCTCCAACTCTTGAGCTCCAGAGATCCTCTCGCCTCAGCCTCTGAAGTCGCTGGAACTGGGAGTGAGGCGGTCTGGCTCTGGCTTAGGCTGGTTGTCTCTGGTCTCAAACTCCTCAGCTCAAGGAATCTACTTGGTTCGGCCCCCCAGAATGCTAGGATTACAAGGGAGAGCCACTCCGCCTGGCCCTATAACTTATTTTTCTATGGAGCTGTTCAATGGGGGGGGCAAATCTGCCCTCCGATAGGATAGGGCTGGATAACTCTCAAAGCCCAGTGGGGAGGTGGTAGAGGGAGGGGAGAGATCCTAGATATTCTCCCCTTCAAGGTCAGGTCAGGTTAGCAGCTGGGTGTTTCAGTACCTACCCCTCCTGTAAAATGAAAAACATCAGAAATAAAAGTCCAAAGTTAAAAAGAAAAAGATGTGTTAGATATTTTGTTCAGGTTAGTAATCCATTGTCTCTTAGCTTCACATCCGTCAGTTAAAAACTGAATTGTGTCCCCCCTCAAATTCCTTTTTTGAAGCCCTAACCCCTGATGTGATTGTATTTGGAGACAGGGCCTATAAAGATGTAATTAACGTTCAATGAGGTCATAAGACGGGGACCCTAATCCCAATATGGCTAATGTCCTTATACAAAGAAGAAGAGGGATGTTCACAGATGAAGAAACTCCCGTGGGAGGACACGAGGAGAAGACAGCTATCTGCAGGCCAACGAGAGAAGCTTCAGAAGCATCTAATCCTGCTGACTTCTTGATCTTTGATCTTCCAGCCTTCAGGGCTGTGAGAAATAAATGTCTATTATGTAAACCCCCCAGTCTGTGGTATTTTGTTATGGTAGAACTGATACACCACCCTTCTATACTGTATCTTGTGATGTTGAGGCTAGGACTGTGCAAATTCATTTCTGCTTTTCAAGCAGGTGACCTATCAGACTTGCCGATAGGAGGCACTAGGAGAGACTAGAAAGCAGGAGAAGGAAGAAAGGACATTCTCCTTCCTGTTTGCTTCCTTTTCCTGTTAGCATGATGGCTTCTTGGCAGCGGCAGTTCTTTCCTACAGCAGTTAAATCCAGTTTTCAGTTTTTAACACTTGAGATCAACTTCATTGCTACTGTACCAGCGCCAATAGCTGATGCCACCTCCTGAGAGACCTGAGTGTCAGCCCAATGGAACCCTTCTCCAAGCTTGTAAGTTTTAATAATTCCTATCTCTGGCTTGGTACCTGTAGCTCAGTGGTTAGGGCACTGGCCACATGCACCGGGGGTGGTGGGTTCGAACCCAGCCAGAGCCTGCTAAACAACAATGACAACAATAACAAAAAACAGCTGGGCGTTGTGGCAGGCACCTATAGTCCCAGCTACTGGGAAGCTGAGGCAAGAGAATTGCTTAAGCCCAAGAGTTTCAGGTTGCTGTGAGCTGTGGTGCCACTGCACTCTACTCAGGGTGACATAGAGAGACTCTGTGTCAAAAAAATAAAATTCCTATCTCTTTGCTTTGTTTCCTAGCCCCAGGAGTTTGTAGCTGCCTCCAGTAGGTGCTATCTCTGGGACAACTTAGTGTTGTTTTTGTTTGTTTGTTTGCTTTTTGCCTTTTCAGTTACCTAGTTAAAACTTTATACTTAGTTGCAATTCTTTATGTACAATTATCTTTGTTAAAATAAATGGGCGATTTCTATCTTCTGACTAGATTTTGATTGTTTCCTATTTGATTCCATTTTTTTATGTGTCTTCTTTGGGAGTGTTGGTTTAAATGACTATTTTCCCATTCCCCATATAGGAGGCCTCCTAAAGTGTTATTATATCATGAAAACAATGGATGCATTAATCCATTGTCTCCTCACGAAGGCCAAATCATGCAATCTTTGCTTTGGCCTCAAGGTAGATGGTGGGGAGGTCCTCTTTTTTTATGTGTTGTTATCCTCTTTCATGAGGGGCATCATTTAGCCCTGACAGAGAGATGTGCACCTCTGATCTCACAGGGGCCTGTGATCCTTTCAGACTGGCCTAAAGTTTGAAGGTTCATGAAGGAAAGCTGATATGGTCACTCAACCCCAGGATCCGTCAGCTCTACTGAGGCTGTCTCTGCCAGCTCATGACTGGATTTTGACTCAGGTTGCAGATGCCTGTAACCATCTTGGCTTCTTAGAGTCACAGTGATGGATATGGAGAGGACTTGGCTATCATTTGGTCTAATGCCCTTTGTTCCTAAGTGAAGAATCTGAATCTAGAGGTCCCAGGTCCCAAGTAATAGAGATCAGGAGTAGGAACAAGAGTGGCTGACTATTCCAGGTCTCCCTTCCTTCCTGGCTTTAGTTTCTATGTGCCCCCCTCCCACCTACAGCCTGTCTTCTGCTTTGTCTTTTCCTGTCCACTGTTCTAGCCCTTGACCCCTCTTCTCCCTAATGCCTACACTGCTCCAGCCAAGCATCAACACTCACTCATCCATGAGAACAGTGATCGTTTTTTTTCTCAATCTTTGTCCCCATTGTTGCCTTTGCCTAGGATTCCCTTCCTCCCAAATTGTATATCAAAGTCCTACCAATGTTCAGGGTCAACACATATAGCAACTCTGCCATGAATCCTTTCCTAGGATACGAATCTGGAAATAATTTCTCTTTCCTCTGTATTGCTATAACACTATGTATTTCTGTCGGACTATCCATTAGTTCTGCCTTGTATCATAGTTGTTTACACTCATTTTTTTCTATATAAATCATAATTCACTTGCATACAGAGATTAGTTCATCTTTGACCCTCCTCAGTGCCTATCACAGAAGCTTCAATATAGTAATAATAGTAATTAGCATTAAGCCCCATGTTTAAAGTTTTACACAGATTGGCTCATTTACTTCTCCTGATAACTCTTTGAAGTACATACCTTTATTAGTCTTATTTTACCCATGAAGAACCTGAGGCACGAAGAGATTAAGAAACTCACCTAAGATAACACACCTGGGGAGTCATTCTCAGGGCTGCTGATGCCGAAGTTCAAGCTCTTATCTACAGTGCGATACTTTCTTCTGAGGACCATCTGGGGATCTGAATGTATTTCACTGTTAAAGATAATTTTTATTTAAAAAAAATTAAAGACTTGAATTTCTAAAATTAGTTGTCCACCCAGAAAGGCGGGGGGCAGGGAGAAGGAAACAGCAAATAAAGGTTAAGATCTTTCTGATTTTTCTCAGTAGAAAGTCAAATGTGCTCGTCCAATTATTTGAATTTTTTGATCTCCTGTGTTTCAAGAGTAAAGTATAAGTCCCCTCCCAGAAAAAAGTGATTTTCTAAAGTGTACCGTGGTTTATAAAACCTTTAAAATCCATGGAAGGAAAGAGATCAACATGAGCCATTATTATTAATTGGCTTAAATTTTATGAGAACACTTGTGGGTTAATAAGGGCTGGAATCTCCTCAGGAGTCTGCCGTTCCTGGATAGGTGTGGGCTTATCATACTTTATTTTCATCACCTCTAATGGGACATAGCTCACTATAGCAGTGCCGACTCAGTGGAATCCGAAAGATTTGTACTGGCTCATTTTCCTCACTGAACCCCCCAAACACTAGTGAATTGACATCATTTTAAGTGCAGAGCTACATAACCAATCACTCTTTAGAAGAGGGACTTTTGAAATATTTGACTTGCAAAAGAAACCCAGCAAGTTAGGTCACAGTTGGCCAAGGTCACTATTGTATTTTATTTGGACGAACCTCAACAAGATGGTGAAGTGTTCGCAGCCAAGTCCAGGGAGAACTTTGCGTTGACCTGACGTGCTGTGTGGTATAATGTTAAAGCCTTAGTAAGCTTCGGCAGCAGACAGACAGACCCTACTCACCCATCCCGGTCTGCCAATTAATAGCTTAGCGCCACTGACTACGTCACCTAGACTCTAAGCTGTATTTTCTTCTGTGCCAAATGAGGATAATGATACTCACCTTCAAAGATTGTTATGATGACTTCATAGCACAGTGTGGCTTCCTAAACTTGAGTCATTTATATTTGTAGCCACATCTGTCAGGGTAATTGTGATGAAAGTTTAGTAAAGGGATGTGTTACAAAAGTATGGGCAGGGTTCAAGGAAACCAGCAAAGGGATAGTGCAGGGCCCAAGGCTAGCAATTCAGGGGAGCTGTTCTCATGCTAGGCCTGAAGCAGGCCAGCAGAGAAAGCACTCACAAAACTAGGGAGCCATTAGAGAAGATTGCAGGGTCATGGCCATCAATCAAGGGCCCAGTCAACCTACAGCAAGCAACCCTGCTGGAGAGGATACAGAGGACTGAGTAAGCACCCCAGCCTCTCTTCCTACACGTCGTCTCCTGCTGAGGCTCCTCATTGGCTGAGCCTACCAAATAGCCAGAAGCAAGGGGGCCAATGATGTGACCCAAGCTGACCGACCTCCTGGTAGAGGGCAAGGAGGAGGGGGGGAGGGAGGCAGACAGGGAGGAGTGGAGAACGGAACCTCTGAAGCACGCTGCCTTGATTAGTGCTTGCTCATTTGCCCCTTAAAATAAGCTTCCTTTTTATGAACTGAAATAAATTTACTTCAAATGGAAGACTACTTAAACCTCATCACAAGTTGAATGTGCTAGTTTTTTCTCTATGGTAAAATTAATATTAAAATAGACACATGTGTGCTACCTTTGGGGGGAAGCTTGGCTTCAGCTTAGGCCTTGGGACAGAGTAGATACTCAATAACGTGGCCATTTCTATTGTTGGAAGTTGCAGATGAACGTGCAGAATGCCTTGTACATATTCAAGCTAATTTTAGGAAATCTATGTTAAGATTATAAACATGATCTTTTCCTGATGTATTTTCTATCTGGATATTGCTCATTTATCTAAAAGATGACATAAACGAATTTTATCACTGGCCCATCTCGATCAATTTGATTATTTGGCCCATTCATTTTTCATTAGATTCTTTTGGTTTCTCCAGGCAAACAAGCAAATCATGTGGGACAGTTGATACGTTTTACTTCTTATTGCTGTTTCACGTCATATCACAGGGGCTAGAACCCACAGGGAGGTGTTAGACAACAATGGAGCAGCAGTGGTGATAGGAATTCCTTGTTTCTTTCTTACTTCAACGGAAATGCTTCTAGCTTTGGGTTGTTTGGTTTTTGCAGTAACATTTCACCTGATGTCGGCTGTTGGTTTATGAGAGATATTCTTTATCTTGCTAAGGAATAACAGTTTTGTTCCTTTATATTCCTAGTTGACTAAGTATTATCAGAATGGGTGTTGTGTCTTCTCATATGCCTTTGAAATGAGACCTTACATTTTTGGAATAAATTCTGCTTGATGACGATGCATAAATCTTTTAGTATATTGTTTAATTTTTTTTTCTAGGAGTTAGATCTTCATTGAATAAAAGGAGAGTATATAGGCCTAAAAGTCAAGTTCAGGATTTTGAGGAACTAAAACAGGTGCATAAAATTAATTTTTGTGGCCCTTAAGTGCGACGATTGGGTTTTCATGTTCATGTGTGACATATGCCTCTCTCAAAGAATGGAGAGACCCAAAGTTGGAAAATTCTGCTTTGGGCTGCCTCGCCCTTTCAGGATAGAATTCGAGGTGGGAACTCATTTGGGCCTTGCGGATCTTTCTACTTTTCTGAAACTAGCTCCAGGGTTAGACTTTTCTTCTTTTGTCTCTACTTTGACTAGACAAGTTTATCCTAGTCTGAGTGAGGACAACTAACTAAGCAAGTAAAAAATCAAAATATAATGTAAGACAGTTGTACTAGGAGGGGAGTGTACACGAGTTTGTGTGGATGGGACATGTTCTACATTTGTAATCTGCATAGATCTGGGTCACCCTAGTGTACACCGGAGCTCTAACTATCCAGAATAATAGAAAATCTATTTAATTTTTTAGTGTGGTATCTACAAAATGTAAAGAAGGTTTTTTTGTTTTTTGTAGAGACAGAGTCTTACTCAATCACCCTCGGTAGAGTGCCGTGGCATCACACAGCTCACAGCAACCTCCAACTCCTGGGCTTAGGCGATTCTCTTGCCTTAGCCTCTTGAATAGCTGGGACTACAGGCGCCCGCCACAATGCCCTGTTCCAACGCTGGCTATTCTTCTGTTTTGCAGTTCAGCCAAGGCCAGGTTTGAACCCGCCACCTTTGGTATATTGGGCCGGCGCCCTACTCGGCGAGCCACAGGCGCCGCCTTAAAGAACGTATTCTATTCATAGCACCCAGCCAGTTCCCCTTCGCTTGCCTTTCTCCTCAGAGTCTCATTTCATTGCAGCTTAATGGTCACCCCTGTCACTCCCACTGTCTCCGAACATCTCCAGGCTTTCTCTCCAACCCAGCCTGACCTGGCTTTTGCCTTCTATCCCCTTCTAGAACCATTTATCCCTCTTCCTTGAAGTTACCAACTCTCTACCCTTCTCATTGCAAACCAGTCAGATTCTTTTCAGTTCAAACCCTCACCCATTGCTCAGATCTGCATGTTGAGGCCCAAGAATGATCAGACAAAGGCAAAATCCTTAATAGGCAGTTTTTATTTGTTTTGTTTTTGTATTTCTATGACACATACAGAAGCAAAATTTCCAGGCAATCTCGAAACTTCTGCTTACCTAGTACTTTACTTTTCTTCCTCTGGCAAACATTTCACCATGTTCTAATTTGATAGATTCTAAATCCTTTTGTTCCTACTAATGCAATTATAGCATAGCCAATAAATAAGAGGTCAAAAGCAGGGAGACCTTGGGAGTCCAGGACCTGGAAAAGGAATTCTGCAAGTAATGAAATGTTGGATCTTTTGGCCAAAATAAGGGCACAAAAAGTGCCATCTCTTCCATTTGGCCTGGGTGTCCTGAAGCTGAAGTTTCCCCAAAAGTATTACTAAGGTCTCAGGAAAGAAGTACAGGAAGAACCAGGCACATTAAGCTGTCATTCTGCTTCCTACAGCTGGAGGGATTTCAAGGCCTGGGATGCATCTAGGAGGGGCCCTGCCCTGGCCCTCTGTCCACCTCCTCAGTCTCTGAAGCCCAGATATCCCCTCCAGTAGAGTGTTGAGCCTATTTTTAAAGACCAGCCACACTCTGAATGAATAATGACTTTTCTTTTCTCCACCCTGTGCCAATCAGTGACTCATCAACCATTTTCTAAATGACTATGTTTTCATTCCCCAGTTTCCTTTGCAGGGCAATGTTAGAGAGGATTAAATGCAGCCCCTAGCTGCCTCCCTCTGCTTTTTTGCGTCTTGTTTTAGAGATGTTAATGCCTCCAAAATAGAAGGGTTTCATTGAATACTGATCATTTAGTGACAAGTGAACACACACACACACACACACACACACACACACACACTTCAATGTTTGAGAAAGTTCTGTACAACTTCCAGGAGGAGGATGGGTGAAAAGAAAAGGAAGTGGAGTCTCAGACTATGACAAATAAGGTCTCTCAGCTGGACTCTATTCCCTGCTCCTCATTTCAGCCCGAGATGTCCAGGCTGGGGCCTGTTATTAGGGACCCACCTACACTGCAGATAGTTACTTTCTTTTTTCTTTTGGAGACGGAATCTCACTTTATCTCCCTCGGTAGAGTGCCATGGTGTCACAGCTCATAACAACCTCCAACTCCTGAGCTTAAGTGATTCTCTTCCCTCTGGGACTACAGGCGCCTGCCAGAATGCCTGGCTATTTTTTTGTTGCAGTTTGGCTGGGGCCAAGTTTGAACCCGCCATCCTCGGTATATGGGGCCGGCTTCCTACCCACTGAGCCATAGGCGATAGTTACTTTCTACTCTGTGCTATTGTCTTCCTGCCAAATCTTTGTTTTCCTTTTCTGGTGCTTCTGCTCTCCCCCATGCTCACCCCCAGTACCGTCCCGTGCCCCTCATAGCAGTGTTTCTGGTTTCTGTGGTCCTGTTAACATCCGTAGGGAAAATGATTCTTTTTCTGGAGTTTTCTATTTCTACTCCCACTCTTGGACATGACTGTTTACAAAATGAGGCTGACCTTTTGTCTCACGGGCAAAGAAAGGGTTGGGATGATGAACCCACCACCATTTCTGGGATCATGATACATCACCTATCCTGCTGCCGATGGGCCTGGGATCTTCTTGACAAAAGAATCCCAATCTCAGTCCTTAGATGTCCCTCCTCTGCTATGACAGGGAATTGTATTTGTTCTTCTCCACCCTACTTCATGGCCTAGAAGCTCCATATGCATGGATTATGTCAATAGGGTTCCCTAGTCTATAGGCTTCCAGTTGTTTGAATGGTGGAGAATGTCAGAAGTGGATGGGCGGTGGGAGGCAAGAGGGGGGATGACAGTGAGTTCCAGGTATTCATTCTACTCATTTTCATCTGTGGGCTGATTCTGTACCCTGACCTAAGGTCACCACTGCTTGCAAAGGAGTCTGTCTACATGACTCTTTGTCCTCCTGGTAACTTCCCTCCCTTTGGGTCTAGGGGTGGTAGTTATTCTGTGATGCTTGCCCTAAGCCCCTGCATTGTGTCCACTCGCTACCATCATGTCATTAGTGCCTTCATGAGAGAATGCTCTTCAAATCATCCTCATTCGAGTGTGCCATCTGATTCCTATTGAGACCCCACCGGCCTTACTTTCCTCTCATTTCCATCCCCACCCCACCTTTTGGCTCAACTTTGCTCTTCTTTTTCTCTCACCTCCGATGCTATCTTCTGGCCGCCTTAGGCCTCTAGCATGAAACTCAGTGAGCCTTATGAGGCACCAGGTGATCCTTTGGGAACCAGCACCAAAGGAGCTACAATGATGGGAAAAAACCTTTCTGGAGCAAGAAACACAGACCCCCAGAAGTCTTCAAACTCGTGGTCTAAACAAGATGTACATGAGCTTTAGTTGGCAGACACATACTTGCTGGGAAGAAAGGATAAGGATTGATTTGAAGTTGGATTGTTGACCATGGTCCAAGCCCTCCACATTCCAATGTACTTGTCCTGAGCCTGCAGTGAGCCGTTCCCAGATCATCTAAGGGCACAGCAATCTCTACAGCAACTGAATCTCAATAATGATGATAATGACAGTTATAATCATCATAATGGCTACCAGTGACTGAGTGCCAACTCTAAACCAGGCACTCTGCCTGGTGTTTTGTCTCGGTAAACCAGATGGAAGTTTCCATTTCACTCCTAAGAGTTGTCTCCCCATGGTATTTGGGAAAGGGATAGATTGAACTCCAGTCCATTCCCAAGTTGTCTATTGTTGTCCCTCAGCTTCTCTGAGTCACGTGTTACTTCTGGCTCCACCAGGGAGTGCCGAGGACTCCACCATCAGTGGAGGTTCTGGAACTCCCACAGGACCTTCCCATCTGGTAAATTGCTGCTCCCTCTGCAAAGATCTCTGGGAGGTTGGGGTGATAATTGGGAGTCCCAACTCTCACTTTCCTCCCCAACACAGCCAGACCATTGTGCAGGTCTATCAGTCTGAGCTGAAGATTTGAGGAGCATCAAAGGGGGAAAGTCACAAGTGAAGGGAAGGGTGTAAAATCGCGGGAACGCTAGAGGAGTCCAGCTATCTCAGGGGTATCCTTAGATGCACACCCAGGTCCACCTTTCAGGTCAGCTCTTCTCCGTAGAAGCCCTTCCTTCTTCTGCCTCTGCCACTCCCCTTTTGAAAATGTTCATCAACAGGGACTGTTTTCATTCAGGATGCATCCCTTGTCCCACAGCAGGACCTTCCCCCATTGCAAGTTAGTCAGCCAGAGTACCCGGCCGTCTCCTCTCAGTAGGATGATGTCCACTGTCCCTCAGGACCCACACGCTGAGGCAGTAGACAGATGCATGGCTTTACTCCTCAGCTTGCCTCACAGTAGCTGTGGACCTTCTCTCTCTTGCTCTCTCCCTCTCTCTCACAGAGATCTCTTGAGGACAAACAATTCTCAGGGCCAACTTAGTCTTTCCCTAAGTGCCTCCATGCTTCACAAGGCCTCTCTCTCTTCCACAGGGGACTTGGTACTTACATCATTATATGATCACAATTGGTTCTTTTGTTCATTTTTTCCTTTCAAGTTGCTCAGCCTTGGGTCTATGGGAATAGGCTCTTTTAAGGGAGCCCTTTATCTATACCAAGACCCTCTCCAGGTATAGAAGTGACTATTTATATGAGATGTTGTATTTCTTAGCTAAGATCCCTCTTCTGCCTAATCTTGGTAGAATGTGGGTTTGGCATCTTTCCTCTAGTTCTTTAGCTCTAGACCCTCACAATCTCCTGTGGTGCCTGAGATTCTTTCCCACATTCTTTGCCCTAGTGGATGGCCTATCAATTATGGCACAAAGGAATTGGCCTTCTTTCCTTTCTTTCTCTCGCCTCTGTATCACTCCCATTACCAAGTTGTGGTGACGTTATCTCCTTGACTATTTCTGGGACCCATCTATCTCTCTCCATTCTTCCCATCTCCACCGCCCCTATGTTGGCTGCCAGTTCATGTCATCATCCCTCCCATCCTTTATCTACCATTACTATTCATTTCCCCCCTATTTATATATGGTCGTGCCTTTCCCCGACTAAACTGTAAGCTCTGTGAGAGGAGGGATTTTGTCCATTTGGTGCACTTCTGTATCCCTTGTGTCTACCACAGTATCCAGTAGGTAATGTCTATTTCATAGACATTTGACCCCCTTTGAAAATAACATTTCTAGTCCCTGAAAATGTTAAAAAAATTTTTATCCTTTTTTTTTACTATAAATGATAAAAGATTCAATACTGTTTAATTTTAGATTAACAAGTAATTAAAATGTATACTAGGAAATATACCTTAATACAATTTTTACTACTATTCACAATCTATAAAGACAAATTTTGATATTTTCCTAGTTAACAAGTGGCATCTTAAGTTGCTTGCAGAAGAAAAAGTAGACTGTGTCTGTGAATTAATTTTAAATTGAAAAAATCTTTAATTGACATTTTATATGTATATAATATGTATATTTTGATGTACATTCAGTTCTGAGACTGAATATACATCGAAATATAGTGGACATTTAAAATCTATGTTCAGATAACAAATAGACAAAAACTATTTTGATGACATGATGTTAATAATTTATTTTGTGCTTTTTATATATGATGTATTTGGGGGGGTTAAAAATGATAATATGAGAGGAAAGTTTGATGCATTTTTCATGGGCATAGCAAATCACAGTGTGAATCATTTTTGTTATCAATAAATGCCAATGTCAAAGTGGAGATCTTTGACAAAAAAGATCATCTCCAATAGAGATCATCTACAATGGAGATCATCTACATTTAGCATTAGTTATTGAGGTACTAGAAACATCCTCATGTGTATACAAGATTTTGATCAGTGAAATCAGATCTGGAGGAGATTATTGTAATTATTCTATTCTTGTTTCTGTGTTTCACATGAAAATATTTCACTCTTAAGAATCTTTATGCAGCTTTTCTTACCCAGTGGCCAACTAAGGGTCAAATTAAGTGATTTATGATTAGTTAAAACTATTAGGATGTTATACTGGTCACACCCAACATGGTGGCTAGCTGTGTTTAGTTGCATAATGATAAATTGTGTGAGATATAAACAAGTCCCTCTAATTTCTACTAACCTTAATTCAAGTTTTCTGATGGTTTTTTCAAACAGGGAAATGCAAAGAATTATGTTCTTTACTAATTAAAGAAAAAGTGTGACAGACACTGTCTTAGATCAAATTCCCTTTTGTAGAGTCTGAGGTGGGGAATCTTTGGTGCAGATGATTTAGTGAGAGAATGCTGTCAGGAGGAACCTGGGAGGTGTGATGGAAGTGGGAGTGGTGAGGCCCCAGAGGACTCTGCAGTGTGAGCACCAGAACCCAGTTAGTTCTGTACTATACCACTGACTCATTGGCCATGGGCTGCCCTTCTGGTTGGGGGTGAGGGTGGGGGACGTAACCTTCCAGGTGGTTCCTGTGAGGTACAGGAAATCTTCCCAGAGCAGGGTGCAGCTGTGTGCAACTAACATCTACAACAGCATGGAGCCGAGTGTACCAGCCAGGTAAAAGGAATCTGGAGGGGGAATTGACATCACCTGCTATGGGCATAATTTCTTTTTATCATTTTAGGTGTATAAATCCACTAGAACCATCTCCTGAATACTTAAACTGTTACTGAACAAAGATTGTTTAATATCATTCAACTGTCTCTCCCCATTTGGAAGGTGAGCTCCATGAGGGCATATCCTTGTTCTATTTAATATACAAATGGTTCCTTGGTTCCTATAATAGTCAGAGGCATGTAGAAGGTATTCATTCATCTATGGAATGAATGAATGAATGAATGAGACAGATCCAGAACCCCGGTCTCCTGAATTTTGTGGCATTACTTTGTAAGGAACTGTACTCCTATCAGAACTGCATCTGATTGCAATTGCAGTGGCTGACCCAAATAGAAGGTTGCTTTTTTCTCACAATACAAGGAATCTGGTGAGTCCAGGTATAGGGCAGCCACTCTACTTTATCATTTATATCCTAGGAGCCTTGTCGCCTTTGGATGTGACTTTCATCCTCATGTATGACATAAAGTCCCTTCCACCTCTAGAATCCATTCTCCAGGGCCAAAGATGAAGAAGCAGCAGGAAAGTGGCAGCACCTGTATCAGGAAATCAATAATGTTTCCAGAAATCTCTAGCAGATTTCCGTGTAGATATCTTTGTCCAGAACTATATTTATCATCTGGCCAACCCTGAATATTAGGAGGTCTTGGCTGGTAAACAGACTGGCTGGTGTCTTGCCACACAGGACAAAATTGGGATTCTGTTAGGAAAGAAGGAGCTTGTGAGTGTGTGCCACCGGAGCAAAACAACACAGGCCTATGGGTATTTAAAAACAAATATCCCTCCCCCAAACAGCAAATAAGGCAAAATTAGAATAAAAGTGGAAACTAATTTTAAAAACTCAAATATCTTCTTTTCTCTTTTTCTGCTTCCCCATCTTCTTTTTTATGACTTTCCTAGCAACCAGAGGCAAAATTCTCCCCAAAGTCAGTAGGAAGGAAATACTTTAAACGTGTTGTCAAACAGATCGAAATGAGGCTGTGATGAAGGCACTTGCTTCTTTTTTTGTTTCTCCAAGAAAATTCTTAGACAATTGTTTATTGTCATCCTACTGGTCCAATATTCCATCTGTACACTGGTGAGCGTGTATGATGTTCCCCTATTAAATTCTCTTTCTCTTAAGTAGGGAACTCAGACTTCTGCCAGTGTTGTTGTTACTATAGGAGACTCCTAGGTGCTATTGTGCCTTCTGGTGCGTCTTGTGTTCCTCCATGGAGAAGCTTTCATTATTTCCAGACTCTTATTGAACCCATTATGAGACCATGGAGACAGGATGAGAAATAAAAATGACTACTTTGTGCACTGGGTTATTATTCCTGGATCTTTACAATTGAGGGGGAGAAAGAAAACACCTCTGAAAAAATAATTTAAGAGGCATGGCTGGTTGGTTGTGTCACATTTGATCTCTGGCGTCCCATAATTCATGTGCAAATATGAAAAGAGCCCCATAAGTAAATTTGAGTGGCATTTTTTAGTTAAAAATCTCCCATTGACAAAATCACCTTTCCCATCAAGAGTCATTTGGGCTTGCAATTTAAAAGTTAGTCCTTCCAGTAAAGTGCCTTTATGTCAAGAGTTCTGAATTTCCATTTCCAGAGTTCTCTCTCTGGCCGGTCATGCTGGGTTTGAACTGGCGTGTTGATCTTTTTTGTGCCTTTGTGTTCCCCATTCATAAAACTAGCTGTACTTTGTGGTTGTATTGATGAAGGGGCACCAAGTCAAATATCTTGGCCCCCAAATATCTACCTAACACCAGCAGGGTAATTGTCAAGGTCAAGACACCATTTCTGCAAGTCGTTTTGATAATTAAGTTCATCAGAAGGGTGTAACAGTTCCTTCCATAGAAGAAACCCATTATTGCTAATTGGCCAGATAATGGGGGGAGGGTGTCATCATAGCCCATCTAATGTAATACCATATGTCATTATCCTAGTGAGCTTCCTATGGTGATGTTGCTATACATCCACATAACATACTTCGTTCTTTGGTTTTCTTATTAGGTTTGTTACCATACCATTATTGTACCATTAACATTTAACAGCCTGGGAAGAAGAAAGAACACACTACTGCACAGCTCTTGGTAAAGCCAACACTGATGGGGAGAAGGTATTAAACTTCAGGAAGTTTTAACTTCCTGGTACCCAATTTCTCATCACTAGTATAAAATTTGTATTCTTCCTGGGCCTCCTGGTTTTGTAAAGGAAATAGAGAAAAGAGAGGAGAGGGACCAGGAAGAAACACAAATCAGGCTGAGCCATTTCCAGTGCCTGCGCTTACATCAGTGATTAATCAGACTAATGGGGAGTTCTAATTCAGTGCTTTGCTACCCTTAAGTCCTATAATTGCGGTGTCTCTGAACCCAAAGGAAACACGTTGTGCTCTGCATGCCCAGGCGCATAGCTTTTAAATCTTCATAACTCTGTAATTACTACAGTGCTTTCCTTCAAATCTGGCTCAATTTCACTTCCTTAATGAGCACCACAATCTTGATAAAGTTTGAAGTTTGCTGCCTCTGCTGTTCACAAGGACTCAATCCCAGACTGATAATGTGAGTTGTAGATTTTACTCCCTCAAGTTCCTCTTGAAAAGAGCTGATTTATTTCAGGACCACCACAGTCAAAAGCACTTCCTCTGGGTCAAGGCCAGCACTGGGTGTTTTCATCACTGAAGGGTGCCTGGAGAGCAAATTCTGAACAGTTAAAATGGGGGGAGGGAAGCTGATGAACCCCCCCCTCCCCACCCCACCTCAGCTGTTTAGCTTTATTAGTGCCATGTGCCCTAGAGACTGTGGTTCATCTTACCCAGTTGAAGACTTTTCTTTATAGGAAATACATTAAAAATCTTCCACTTCCTCTTTATAAACTGAGCCCTGCCAAAGAGTGAAAATTACAAGTCAGCTTTTTCTTTTTTCTTTCTTTCTTTCTTTTTTTTTTAAAAAGCAACATAATTTCCACATTCTTTCTCTTACCGCCTGGTTTTCAGGGTTTTTAAAAGACTTGTTGGAAATGCCATTGAATGATTCTAGTCAAAAACACATCTTCTCTTGCAGCTGGGTGGAGGGGCTCTTAATTTTAGCCACGCTGTTTTGTTTTCAACCATGCTTGGTCTCAGCTTTTGTCTTTCAGTTTCTAAGCCATAAGAACCAGCACTGGAGCCAGTGTTGCTTTAGAATCCCTGCTCTAGCCTATATTCCCCCTAGACAATGTTAATCGCTCTGGGATTCTGAATAGCACTTAATTCTTATCTATATTATAGCTTGCCTGGCGTTGCACTACAATTATTTGTTTACATGTCTGTCTACCCCACTAGACAGCACCCTTTGAGAACGATATTTATGTCTTCTTTCCTATCCCTGGCATCTCATAGAGGCCAAGCACCCAATAAATGTTTGCACGCAGTAAATGGAAGCATCCGGTAAATGTTTGTTGCGTAACCAAAGGAACGAATAAGTGAATGAAACTCCATTGTTCGCTATCACCATCTGCTTTTAACTCTGTCAGTTATTTTGAATTATGTATTTGCAGTTCTGACTAGATCCAGATTTGGCATGTTTAAAATTATATTCAGTTGTAAAATGTGAGGCTAGGATTTTTGAAGATTAGCGAAAAGAATTTCTCCCACTGGAAACAATGTGAGTAATCAACAGTTCGTTGCATAGGAAGATAAAAAGGCTGGCTGGAATAGTCTTTGGGTTCACAGTCTTTGGAATTTTGGGAAAACCATTTAATAGCTTTATTACTTTTTTCTCTCCATGTTTTCCTGTCAGTATAATGCAGAGAGAAACTCCTGTCCTTCACACTTGGTAGACTAGATGAAGATTATTGGGGAAGAAAGCATGAGCTAAAACAAAGGGAAACCTTCTGGAGTGGTATATAGTTTCCCTAGAAACTATACACCTGCAGTTATCAACATATGTGTAAACATACTTAGGAGTACAATGGCTTCATGTTTTGATACGTTAATAAATGTCCCCCTCCCCCAGTGTTTCCTGGGAACACCAGTATACAAAACCAAATTCAAGTTTCTTGAACTGGAATGCCTTGGACTTCAAGAGTTTCAAAAACTAAGCTAGGATGGCACTGGACACCGTGTTTATGCCATAAATCACGCACATGGAAGAGGTGTGCTCCCTCTCTGAAGATGCCATGCAATCGTGGGCAGCTGGCTTTTCCCCATGAATTAGCAAAGCTGAAGGAAAGAGGGAATGGGTGATTCTCAGAGCTCAACCACTGACATGAAATTTGGGAGACACTTTCAGAGGGCTTGAAGGTGGTCACCTCCTGATGGGGGGGTGACAGGGGTAAGTAACATCTTTTGTGAACTTCAGTCTGCTATGTATAAGGCTCTCTCATCTTAAGCCTTTATTTTTCCCTTAAGCTGTTTTGTGTACTGTAACTTTATTTGTAAGTACAGTTTAAGTATAGGATGACTATGAGCTCCAAAAAGTTTTCGGCTTCAGTGTGAACCACATGACTTCCCAACAATTTCCTCAGAATGACAGCCCCTCCCTCTGCCTCCACCCCTCACCACCCACTCTCAAATGTGATCTTTCTCCTTCACAAGGTATTGCAACTTACATTTTATGCATAAACCATATTCATTAATTTTCAAATTGTTGGATTTTACTTATGTAAATGGTTTTAGGTAACAGGTTGGGATAGAATGCTCATAATTTTCCCAATAAAATAAATGGAAATTTAAAAAAATTAACAGCTTTTTAAGTAGTGTCAGGGCCTTTAAGAGTGAATTAAAGTGGCTCGGTGCCTGTGGCTCAACGGGCTAAGGCGCCAGCCACGTACACCTGAGCTGGCGGGTTTAAATCCAGTCTGGGCCCGCCAAACAACAATGACGGCTGCAACCAAAAAATGGCCGGGCGTTGTGGTGGGTGCCTGTAGTCCCAGCTACTTGGGAGGCGGAGGCAAGAAACTCGCTTGAGCTCAGGAATTGGAGGTTGCTGTGAGCTGTGATGCCACAGCACTCTATCCAGGGTGACAGCTTGAGGCTCTGTCTCAAAAAAAAGAAAGAGTGAATTAAAGTGATTAAAGAACGAATAGGTTCAATCGCCTGGAGGGAGACTTTAGTTGCTATAATTTAATGCTTATGCCAACCTGCATATATTCTAGTATTTCTTAGACATATTTTTCAAGTATAAATAATGCTGAAATGTTTGAATCAGGACATTTTTTGGCGAGGAGTCTTTTAGGAATCTGCTGTGTGGCTTATGAGGTTCTAAAGGAAACTTGACTCTGGTTCTGTGGCGGCCTGAGGACAGCCAGGCTGAGGGTGGAGGTGTGTTATGGTACTCTGAGTGCCAATCTTAGAGTTCAGCAAAGCCGAAGGGCTGGAGCAGGCAGGAGTGTAACTGTGGGGCGTGGTGACACAGACAGGATATTTCATTCATTTTACAATGGCATGAGGTTTATACTGACCTGACATTTGAGTTTATGGGGAAATTGTGCTGGCCTGGCCTTTGAGCTGCACAAAAGACTACTGGGAATTAAGCAACAGGGTCATTTTAAAATGCTACCTTTCCCTTCCATTTTGGCTACAAGTACAGGGTAAGTGAATATGTGTACATGGGTGTGGGGGGGGACTGTGGTTAGGAGAGATCAACAGACACACCTGGTATAACAATCTGGCTTCAGATAGCAACTTTGGCTTCAGAACTTTCTGTGAGAAAACTCAGGGTAAAAAGGTGCCAGCCAGAATTTCAAGAGGAGAGACACAGAGCTCCTGGGTGTGCTGAAAACTCATCAGCATTAAGACTACTCAGATATCCAATCAGGATTATATGTGGTTGATGCTCTTTTTTTTTTTTTTTTTTTTGATTTCAGGATTTTAGTTCTATAAAGTAGAAACCAAAAGAAAAAAAGTGTGTGTGTGTGTGTGTGTGTGTTGGGGTGGGCAGGAAGGTAAACCACGTAAGAAGGGCTTGAGGTGGGAAGGGGTAGGTAGGGCCAACAGGCTGTCCTGAAGCTGTCAGAGTTTTTACTTAGATGGTGCTACTAATGTTTAACAGTTTTCTAAAGATGCCTCTATTCACACGGTGCAGAGAACTGAGAAGACATCAACCCACCACATCAATGAAGATGATCATTTGTATTAGGTTTATTTGGGGAGACTTTGAAGAAATCTGTCTTTCCAAGACCCCTGGATAAAAAACTAAAAGTGCCCTTGGAAAGGTCACTGGGGACTAAAGGGAGAGGAAGGGACAGTGAGAAAGAAGGAGGTCAAAAGACAAAATCAAAGCTCTTTAGTTTTAAGCGGATGGCTTTATTAGCACACAAAAAGGAGTTCAAGAGATTACAAAGAGAGCACTCCTTTTCGCATCCTTGAACTGTGCTTTGAATCATTTTGAAATCGTGACTTGAGTCTGTGCTGACCACTTCGGGGCAGATACCAAAGTAGCCAGACTGTTCTTGAACTTAATTACTCCCTGGGAGCCTCTGTCTGCTGACCCTTTGCCCTCCCCTTCAGATCACCTCTCTCAGAGCCCTGGAAGGAACTCACCACTAGTCTGAAACTCCCTTTTGAAGCGAGAGCCACATACCACTCATTGATGGCCCAAGTCAACTTTCCGCTAGGCCTGCTCCCCTGGTGCCCTTGACTAGTATTGATAGGGCAGCGCTGGGTGAGAGGGAATGCAGCAGACTTGTGGCCACAAGGCTTACTAACCAGACGCCTTTAATACCCCCCATTGTTCTGCTTCCATGTGTTCTGGGAGGAGTTTCTGGCATGCCTGCCTTGCAGAACTCATGTTCAGAATTTTGAACATACTCAAAAATCAAGCTAAATTTTAAAATAGCCAACTTTAAGCTTTTCAGACTTGTGAGCTACAGAAGAAATCTTAAAAGGCCCTGCTCCAAAATATTCCCTTTTCTTCACTTTTATTTGGAAACAAAACTAAAGTGGAAGTTGCAAGAAATGGGCAATGAACCACAACGTGGCCTTTACTGAGACCCATTACTTTGAACATTTTGCCTTATTTTCTTTGTTCTCTCTGTTTATACATACATATTATTATTATTGTCATCATTCTTCTTGTTGTTACTGAATCATTTATGTGCACCTTGCAGACATCATGACCCTTTACCCCACAAAGCCACAATCTGGATCTTTACGAACAAGGACATTTCCCTGCCAAAATGTTATTTTTTTAGGTAGACTATGACAAAAGTCTGTTGAAAACTTTATAACCAAAGTGTGGGCCAGTCCGAAGTGCTGACGGTTGGGCCTGGCTGGGTCTAGCACTGAGGGCAGTGAGAGAGGAGAGGAGACACCACTGCAGGTCTGGAAGACTTTATTGTTGCCATAAAACATATTTTTTCCATGTTCTCTTTAGAAACATGAAATGAAGGCTGCATTCCCAAGATCTGGCTTGTGGCTTTAAAATAAAAAATATTTTTACAGTATACTTTTTGGAGGGATGAAAGCATGTGTTTTATTAACATTTCTCAAACTCTTTTTAGGTTTTAGGCTGACAGCATCCAGCTTGCAGACGGCTGCAATAGAAAATGCATGCCTTTTAAGAAATTATACCTTTCAGTCAACTGAAGGGGAAAACTTTCCATTCTTCTGTGAATCATCATCTCTCCGATGGAGAACTTTCAAAACTCCGCTTACCATCATCACAGTGGGGTGACAAGGAAGTAATCTGATGTTATCTCACCTCACCTGCAATGAATTTTGCAAGCAGTTTTCTGGGAGTTTTGCTCATTGGTGGTTTGGGTCTCATTCATGATATCCTAGAAAGACTATGCCACGCAGGCGGCCACTTGATGCCTGGGAAGGGGTGTGAACAGCACTCTGGCCACTCTGGCCCTGAGGGGATCCACCCACACCCAGTGACCCTTCCGGGCGGTCTCACTGCACTGTCAGAGCCTGGGGCCCTCCAAGGAACGACCGGGTTTTCTCCCTCCAAGAACCCAAAGGACTTGCACAAAACTGGAATTCGGCGAAAAACTTGCCCTAACACGCCAAATCTGTTGCATCCCTAATACCCCACCCTCTTCGCGCTCGCTACCCACACCCCTACTCCCAACTTGAGGACTCCCCCCGCCCCACCACGCTGACAGTCTCAGTTCGAAGTCCTTGGACGTGGGGAAGTATCTTAGCGCCAGAACGCGCCCGGCGCGGCGAGGCCACCACTGACTCCCAGCGGCCGCACAGGGCGCTGCGGCCCCCTCGCCCTGGTCTCCCCCGCCCTGCGTCCGCCCCGCCGCCCCCGCGCGGCCTCCTGCGCCGTGGCTGGAGGCGGATTCCTCTCTCCGGGTTTTCAGAGCGCCTCTCCGAAACCTCCTCCCCGCCCAGAGAGGGAGAGAGATCCCGGGCGCAATCGCTCCCCGGAGCGGCCGAGGGGCGCGCGGGGAGAGGCCTGCGCCGGGGTACTTTCAAACTGAGGCGCGCGCACACACTCACACCCACCCACCCATACACACACACACACACACACACACACCCATTTATATAGGCGGCGGCAACGGCAGTGGCGGGGTGGCGGCGGCAAGCGCAGGAACGATGGAGCTGAGCCAGTCGACCCGGGTTGGAAGCAAGTGAGGACAGTCCAGGCGCACCCCGGGATTTCTGTGCCCGGTGCTTGTCATCCTCTCCAGGGAACGGTGCGGCCAGAGAAGGCCCGGCAGGACTGATTTGCTAGGGACAGGGCGGGGAAGAGGAGGCGGCCAGGTGAACAGAGGACCCCCCCCCCCGCGTATTCTGACTGCCCGATCGCGCCTTTGCCCCACTCCTGCCGCCTCCCTGCTCAGGTGGGCGCGCCCGGTCTCGGGTTCACAAGGGGCGCTCAGAGGAGACCAGAAAGTGGCGGCGCGGCTGCGCGGGATGCCTTTCGCCAAGCGGATCGTGGAGCCGCAGTGGCTGTGCCGGCAGCGGCGCCCGGCGCCCGGCCCAGCTGTGGACCAGAGCGGAGGCAGCGTTGAGCCGCCGCCGCCCCTTCAGCCACCCGGCCAGCCCGACGAGGCCGAGGTGCCGGGGCCAGAAGAGCCAGCCCGCGCGCCCCCCGCACCTCCCGGGCTGCCACCGCCGCCGCCGTTGCCCGCGCCGGCCGACCCGGCTCAGCCGCCGCACGGAGAGGCACCAGCGGCAGGCGAGGAGAGCGCGGCGGGGGTCCCGGAGGCGGCGCCCGCCACTGGCGAGGCGTCCTCGGCAGCGGCCGCGGCCGTGCTGCTCATGCTGGACCTGTGCGCCGTCAGCAACGCCGCGCTGGCCCGCGTCCTCCGGCAGCTCTCGGACGTGGCCCGGCACGCGTGCAGCCTCTTCCAGGAGCTCGAGAGCGACATCCAGCTCACCCACCGCCGCGTCTGGGCGCTGCAGGGCAAGCTCGGCGGCGTGCAGCGCGTCCTCGGCACGCTGGACCCCAAGCAGGAGGCAGTGCGTGAGTACCCGCGCCGTCTGTCCGCCCGGCGCTCGGCTCCAGCGCCGCACCCTCGCGCCCTCCCCGGCGGCTGCAATTCCAGCCCCGCAGCGCCGCGCCCGCTGCGGCTTGCACCTTACTCTCGCCTTTCCACCCCTCCCTCGCCCCGGGACCCATCCCATTCCTCCGGGGGCCGAGTGGCTGGGCAAGACCCCGATTCAGTAATGCAGACGTGGAGGGTGGAAAGTTAAAAGGGCGGCCTCTGAACTCGCAGACACCGTGAGCTGAGAGGGAGCAGAAGGGGAGCGCAGGAGGCGGAGAGCGTCTGGCCTTCACCTCCTGGGCTCACCTCTCAGGTCCTTTGGGTGTGGGTGTTGCAACTCCTGTGGTTTCCAGCAGCCCTGCACTGAGCCCTATAGCCCACCCTAAGCGTGCTCAGGTGTGGAGTTAGAGGGGTAGCGGTTCTTTTCAGGGCTGCTGCAGCACCACGGCGGTTTTGTCACTCTCACTGTGACCTTAAGGGCTGCGCTGAGACCCGAACTTGTGCCTTGGCGCTGGTGTGCGATGTGGCCTGGCGCCGCTCGCCTCCTGGAGCGAACTCCGTTACACTCCGCTGAAAACCCCTGTGGTCTGGAGGGGCCTCAGAGAGGAACCAGTATAGGTGGGGAGGGGCCAGCGTCTGGGACACTTGGGAGATGGACTAGACCCCTGGGCATCTTTTCTGCCCCGAGCAGCCCAGGGTTCTTACTAAATGGCTCTGTGCCATCACCCCTCCAGGGATCTCACAGGCTGCCCCCTCGGGGCTTTGTCGCCCAAATCTCCAGGCGTGTGGACTTAGGTATGAACTAGTCCAGCCAGGCAGGCTGTGGGGGGAGGCGAAGAACAAGGTCTGGAAGATCCCTGGGCATCTTTGCTGTCCACTGACTTTACTCTTGCGACACCCCAAGGCTCCCTCTGTGTCATCTTCCCTTTGAGGGGCATGCAGGGCCGTCCCCTGGCGCAAGGTCGCCGGAATCTAGCAACGGTGGAATCATTTAGGAACGACCTGGGAGGTAGATAGGGCGCCAGTCCTTTGGTGCCTAGTCCGCTGCAACGCTCGCGGCGATGGTGATGTCAGCGGCTCTGACTTACGTAAGAAGCTTCCTCGGTTGCTGCAGCAGCTGCGCCGGTGCGCAGTGGCCAGGGAGCGCGCGGGGCGGAGGCGCTTTCGCGGCATCCTTCCCTGGGGATTTCCGGGCACCTCTGCTGCACGACCCAGCCCAGCCTCCTAGCGGTCCCTGCCAGCCGGCATGTCCCCCCCTCAAAGAAAAACTCCTTTGAACTCCGCCCCGGAATTCGCTGCTTTTCTGCAATAACAATAATAATAAGCGTAATGAATAAATGATGTGCGCGATCAGTTTTCGCAGCTATAAAAGACCTGGAGTTGGGTTAATGACTGGTTGTTTAAAAGGGCAATTCTGAGAATGAGTTCTGGAAAGAATTAGGATTGCCTTAGGCCAAGTCGTATTTTACTTTTGGGACTTGAAATGAGCGCTTTAATCCTGCCTCCTTTTTACCCTAAACCACACAGCGGGGACAGGGCCTTCACTTTCAACAGCGCTGATATCTGGGGAGTGAAGTTGGGGGGAGTGGTGACTTCACTTCAAAAGAACTGGAGGGAAGTTTTTCAGACTGTTGAGTGGTGCATACGTTTCCCGTATGCGTGCGTGTGTGTGTGTGTGTGTGTGTGTGTGTGTGTGTGTGAGAGAGAGAGAGAGACAGAGAGAGAGAGAACACACACCCACACCTCTCCTTAAGTTAGGTTTCACACAAGTGAAACTTGGTGCAGAACCAGAAAGTATCCTTCTCTCTTTTCTTTAGAGGCAGAAGTAGACAGTTATGTATTTAGAATTTATCAGTCCTTTCAAGTCCTTTTACTAATAACTGTTTGGAGTACAGACTAACAGTAAATGGACATAAGAGAGGATCTTGAGTGTATGCATATAGTTGATGAATATATACTGTGTTTATACATAGTTATAGTGAATAAAGATGGGGCTAACATATAGAATACCAAGGGATAGACTTAAATCTAGTATTTTTAAATTTCTCTAAAATGCTATTTCTACACGGTGTCCAGATCTCACTTTTCTCTTGCCCATTCAAATTTAGGATGGCATTGTTCTTGTTTGTCATGAGAGGTGTCGCCTTTGAGAGAAAAAACATAATACTATATGTCTTGGTGTGGGTTTCCTAGAATGAAGACGCTGAGATCAGGATTTCGATGCAAGAACATTATTTGGGAGGGGATCCCTGGAAGCACAGGAGGGAGTGGGGAAGTGAGTCAGGGAAAGGAGGGAAGCTGATACACGTGTGAGCTGGTTACCACGGTGGGAAACTGGAGTTCAATCCTGCTGGCCACCCTCTGCGTACACACCTCCAATGTATTCCACTGAGGAGTAAGGAAGGTGAAGTATTTGCACACCAGCTTCTACCCCCTTAGTGGTGGGAGGTAGCACCTGGACCGTGAACTCTCTAGCCTCTGGGGCCTGCCCCATGTGTGGCCCCAGCGTGTTCCCAGGGCCAGGTAGAATGGGCAAATGCCTGCCGTGTGCACAGGAAGGAATGTCTTCAGGAATCTCTGGTGGGGGCCATGGGGGTGGGGGGAGAAGAGGGGCTTCGGGTGGGGCACCAGTGACACCACCTGCATTATGTATCTCCCTTTAGTATTGCTCAGGCCTAGGGGAGTTTCCAAGGTTAGAAGCAGCCTAAAAGTCAACCTTGTTCTTTTTTCTCCCCCTTTGATGGTGTCTGGGTACCTCAATACCTACCTCCTGTATGGCCTCCTCATCCAGATCACCATTTCCTATGCTGTCTGCTTGCTGTTTTATCCTCCTGGCAGCTGCTTCTCATCACCCTGAGGCATGTTGGGGGCCTTTTGCATGGCAACATGATCTGACATACATTTTCACAAGGTCACTCTGGAGGCAAGTCTGGAGGGTGGTAGACCAGTTAGACTGGTATGACTGGTGATGGTGGCTAGGACTAGGGAGGTAGCTATGGAGATAGTGAGAAGTAGCAGATTCTGAATTCATTTTGGAAATAGAATTGACAGGACTTACTGATTGGGTTGGGTATAGGGCAAGAGAAAAAATAATTAAGGATGATTCCTAGTTTGGGGACTTAAATAGCTTTCAGAAGGCAGTACCATTTACAGAAATGGAGGAGCTCGTGGAGAGTGGATATTTTATTGTGGAGGGATTAGAGTCAATCATTTTCTATTTGAGCCAGGTTAAGTTTGAGATGCCTGATGTCACTTCTTTTTTTTCTTTTTAGAGACAGAGTCTCACTTCGTTGTCCTTAGAGTGCTGTGGCATCACAGCTCACAGCAACCTCCAGCTCTTGGGCTTAGGCGATTCTCTTGCCTCAGCCTCGCAAGTGGCTGGGACTACAGGCATCCACCACAACTCCCAGTTATTTATTTATTTTTTTTTTTGCAGTTTGGCTAGTGCTAGGTTTGAACCCATCACCCTCGGTATATGGGGCCGGTGACTTACTGAGCCACAGGCACTGCCCCCGATTTGTCTTCTTACACAATTGATGTGTGAATTGAGAGCTCAGAAGTCCAGGCTGGAGATTTACATGTGAGACCTAAGGGTAGAGGTGATATATGAAGCCTTGGAACTAGGAACAGTGAGGAGGGTACAGAGAAGGGGGAAGGACCTAGCTTAGGGCAGTGTAACTTGGAAAGTTTCAGAGGGGAGGAAGAAGGCTGAGAAATGATAGCTGAAAAGCTAGGAAGAAAATTAGGACAGCGTGGTATGATGGAAGACAGGACAAGAAGTTTTAAGAATGGGGGAGAAGTCAACTTGGTCAAATGCTCCTGAGAGTAAGATGAGCATTGAGAAGAGACCACTGCATTTGGTCACCTGTAAGTAATGAGTGGCCTTGAGAGGTGCAGGGGTGGAGATGAATGCCAAATCAGAGGGGTTGGAGAAAGAACAGGAGAGGTGGAAGAGGAAATAGCAGCTGTAGACAAGTCATCAGGAATTGTGCTCTGCAGGAGGGTGGAGAGATGGAACGGTGGCTGAAGGGTAATACAGTATCAGGGAAGATGTTCTTGGATTCCATGGGGAGGAGGCAATTGATGATTCCGGGGGAGAGAACAGGGTAATTGTGGAAGTCCTTGAGCAGCTGAAAGGGGCTGAGATGAGAGCACCATTTCTTCCCTGGGACCTGGAGAAAAGTCAGAGGATGTAGGCAGAGGGGCAGGTGGGCAGACAGAGGTAAGACGGGATGTTCTCCTATAGTTACATTGATTTTTCTCCGGGAGGTATGTGGTGAGGTCAATCAACTGAGAGAGTGTTGGCAATGTGAGGAGAAAAGGGAAGGTATTAATAAGTTGTCTCAGGGAGGGAACGTGGCTGCAACAAGGAAGTAGAATGGGATTATCTGGCTGTGTTGAGAGCCTTCTGAGATTTATGGTCATAAACTTGCAGTGAGTCCAGTTTTTCAGTTACTAAAACCTGAGAGTTTAGAATTACTTCATGGGTCTCAAAGCCAAGATATTCATCGTTAGACGTTTTAATGTGGTTGGCATTTCGAATGTTGTCAATTATATGTAGTTACTAAGTTTTTAAGTACATTTTATATTAAAGTTTAACATTCCCACAGAAAAGCACACACATCATAAGTGTTCAGCTTGGCTAATTTTCACAAAGGGAAGAGCTCGCGTAAGTACTACCCAGATGAAGAAATAAAATTACTGTACCTGAAACACCGTCTCTTCAAGTCCTCCACTAGTCACTATTCCCTTCCCCAAAGGTAACCACGACCCTGAATTTTACCCCTATCAATTAGGTTTTCCTGTTTTTGAACTTTATATAAGTAGAATCACATGTATATTTTTATTTATTTTTTATTTCTTTAAATTTTTATTAAATCATACCTGTGTAATGCATACTTTTAAGTGTCTAGCATTATTCATTCAACATTATGTTTATAAGAGACTTCTGTGTTGTTGCATGTGTAGTAGATTGTTCATTCTCATTGCTAAATAAAATTCCATCATGTGTATATACCACGATTTCTGGATTCATTCTCCTGATGATGGACATTTAGGTTGTTTCTATTCCGGGGCTATTGCCATGAACATATTTTTTCACATGTCTTTTGATGAGCTCATGTATACTCAGCTGTTTGGTATATATCTAAAAGTCAAATTGCTGGGTCAAAGAGGAAGAATATGTTTGGCTTTAGCAGATTCCACTTAACAGTTTTTGAAACTGGTTGTACTAATTTATATTTTCCGAAGTATATGAAATAGTTGCTCCATATCCTCACCAACATAAATACTGTTTTTAATTATAGCTACTTTGATGGATGTGTAATGAAATCTCCTGGTGATTTTAGTTTCCAATTGTCTGATGGCTTGTGAGATTGAACACCTTTTTATATATTTTTAACCATTTGGATTGTGGATTATCTTTTATGGATTATCTGTTCAAAACCTTTGCTAATGTTTTAATAAGGTACTCTGTACCTTTTCTTATTGTTGTGTAGGAATTCTTTATATATTGTGGGTGTGAGTCATTTCTTAGCTATAGGTATTATGAATACCTTCTCTCATTGTGTGGCTTGCCTTTTCATGCTCTTGGTATTATCTTTGGATAATATTATCTTATTTTTTGTTTTTTTTTTATTGTTGAGGATTCATTGAGGGTACAGAGAACCATGTTATACTGATTGCATTTGTTAGGTTAAGTCCCGCTTATAGAAGTTCTTATTTTTATGTAGTCCAGTTTATTAATCCTTTTTTTATAGTTAGTATTTGTGTGTGTGTGTTTTCTCTTCTATTTGTTCTTAAATTCTTTATCAACCTAAAAGTCATGAAGATATCTCCAATGTTCTAGAAATATTTTGTTTTGACATTGTCTTTTAGATCTTTTTAGATCTATGATTCATATGGAATTGATATTTGAAATGGTGTGAGGTAGGGGTCAATATTAAATTTTTTCATATGGATACACAGTTGATCCATTGCTACTTATTGAACAGACCATAATTTCCCTGTTATACTGTAGTATCACTTGTTTCATTTATCTTATCTTTTCTTTTTTTTTTTTTTTTTGAGGCAGAGCCTCAAGCTGTCACCCTGGATAGAGTGCTATGGCATCTCAGCTCACAGCAACCTCCAATTCCTGGGCTCAAGAGAGTCTCTTGCCTCGGCCTCCCAAGTAGCTGGGACTACAGGCGCCTGCCACAATGCCCGGCCATTTTTTGGTTGCAGCCGTCATTGTTGTTTGGCTGGCCTGGGCTAGATTTGAACCCGCCAGCTCAGTTGTACGTGGCTGGTGCCTTAGCCCGTTGAGCCACAGGCACAGAGCCACTTGTTTCATTTATCAAGTGGATTGATTTTATATTTTAGCCAACAGTTATCGAGTTCTGCTATTTGCCAGGCCCTGTGCTCAGAGCTTTATATGAGTTACCTTACTTAATCTTCATCATAACTCTATAAGAGAGGTACTATTATTTCCCATTTTACTGGGGATTATCAACTTATTCCAGGTAGCAATAGCTAGGCAGTGGTGGGGCCCAGAATTAGGATCCAGGTCTGAGTCCAGAAGCTATTTTCCAATCATTAGCATTTCCTGCCATGTGTTGTCACATAATTCCAGGGGAATTACTACAGTAGAACCTCCATAGTTGACCACCTTCCTACATTGAACACCTCCTTAAGTTGACCTAATTCTCATAGACCAGGCATGCACCACATGTATGCATCAGTATATAGGCATAGTTCCTCATGTCGATCCCTTGTAGTGAGCAGTTTGTTAAAGTCTATTAGGTGCTCAACTTATAGAGGTTCTACTGTATATTCAAATCAAGGCCCTTCATGATATGCTCCTGTCCACTTGGTAAGCTTCATCTCTTGCAATACCACCCATTGCCCTTCCCAGCCTTCTCCACCTTCCATTTTAGACTGGCTCTATGCACCAGTCATACTTAACTGCTTGGTATTCTGTGACTTTCTAGGCTTTTGCATCTTTATGCCTATGCACATACATACTACTCTTTCTTTCTGGAATGTTTTCACTGAATAATTTCTCTTCATTCTTTGGTACTCAGCTGACACATCATCTGCTCTGTGAACTGAAACCTGATTTATTATCCACAATCTCCCCCATCCATCTACAACTTTTCTAGAACTTTGTGCTCACCTTTATGTTAACTTTTGTCCTTCTGTACAGCAGACATCATTGACACACGGACTTTATTTCTTTAGCTCTTACCTCTAATGCTGAAGGCTACTTACTGCAAACTCCTATGACTCTGCTTGGGGCTTTTGTTTTTCACTGGCTAATGGACCATGATTGGCCTTGCACATAGAGAAAGCTAGGAGGTGCCAGCAAGTTAATGGCCCCGAAGTAGCAGTCAGCCAGTAATGGACAGGGAGTTAGTGGGTGACTACTCCAGTTTCATTACTCCTTGTACGGGCGAACTCTGTTGCATGCTCGACACCACTTCTCAGCATGCTCTTGTAGGACTGAGCCCTAGTTGCCTGCAATGTTGGCTTATTTGATAATGCGCCCTGTCTTTGCTGCCTTCCTTTCTCCATTTCACTTCCTCACTCACCCGTGGCATTTCCTAGAGTTGCCTCCCACATAAGCTACTTGCACTCAAACTTCTACTTGCATTCATAGGGTCTACTTCTGAAGGAACCCAAACCAAGACAGTCTGTCTCATCTTTAAAATGAGGGCAAAGACATAGGGCTGGGAGTATGGTAGGAGTGACATTTCTCAATCTTTTTACTTAAACTATTTACCCCAGGATTATTATACTAGCCACATCCCTGGCTTCTGCCAGAATGTTCTGTGGTAGGTCTGGAAATAACTGTTACAACTCTCTAGCAGATTCACAGTTTGAATCTCTCTATTGGCATGGGAAGAGCAGTGAGAAAGGGCGTAGAAGGAACTGAAATCTACAATGATGAAGACACACTCCCTTAATTTCTCAGTGTTCTGTTGGCCAGTCTTTGAGAGTGCTGTTTATTTCCTTGTGGAATGGGTCAGTGACTGCCCCTGGAGATCCTGACTCCCCATCCAAGAATCATAATTTCAGCCAGACCAGATACAGAAACTGCTAAGCCCCAAAGGAAGCTAGAAAATAATACACTGGGTAAATTGATCATTTCAGGTTGGTGTGGCAACACTAATCATGGGCTCATTCTGGTTTGGGAAGGATGATTGCACTTTTTGTTCCCATTCAGTTCATTCTGCCACTTGTAAAACCTCTTTGCAATCTTGTTAATGTGTTTTCTTGGATGTTCTAGTAACTGTGGTTAAGTTCCTTTTCTTCCTAACCCTGCTTAGCGAGTTTCTGTGAGGCATTATGAGATCCTAACAGCTCCATTGAAAGCTGCTTTTAAACCCATCACAGAACAACTGAGAAGAAAGAAATCTTTCAAAGGTTAATAATTCATGGTTGTAATTTCCTTATAACCAGTAACAGCAACACATTTCTTTCTAGACTTTTCTTGTTGTACTAGATTGAGCTTTTAAATCAAAACTACTACACTACTTTACCTAGGAAAATCCTTGAGATTCTGTTGGACTGATATTGCTAAGATGGTAACAATAAAGATTTCTTTCTTCCTGTGTGTGGAGACCTTTTCTACACGATGCCATGAGGACAGTGCACAGTCCACAGAAGCTCTTGGAAACATCTTCTGTTTCAGAGCTTCTAGTCTACCTTTATGAGCATTACCTTTGAAAGGCAGTAACATATGAAATCTCTCTTATTGTCCTTTTTGTTAGCCTGAGAGCCTTGAGAATGCACTGACTTCATAGGATACTTTGAAGTTTTAGGGTCGGGGACAATTTTAAACATAGTTGGAAGTTTATTTTGACAGTTCAGTTTAATTTCTTTTTACTCTATTAAAAGTTGTGGGACAGCAGATTTTGTGAGTCATTCTATTTAAGAAAGAAATCATATGACGAAAGTATGCCTGGAACAAACTACTGATCACAAAAATTCCCGAAAGCTCTTTTCACATCAGGAATTCTTCATGAATTGCATTGTGGATTCAATGGAAATAAAAATGATGCAAGAATCTTAGCAGAGTACTGGTGAAACTTATAAAATGTAGAATATCAACGTCTTCATATAGTGATTAAGAAAATGCCATGAAGGCTATCTCTAACAGTATGATCAAAATATTTCTGATTGTATATGAAGTAAGCACATTGTGCCCCATGATTGCACCAATGTACACAATTATGATTTAATAAAATTATTTTAAAAATAGTTACCTTGGAATGTTTAAAATAGCTGATTCTTATTTAGAGATTTAGCTGTGGGTCTAAAAGAAAATGTTATGTTTTGTAGCTGTAAGACATACTGAAGGCTTCTCTATTATTACTGGATTGTTAGACCGTGTATTAAAATTAAGAAATATGCCTCCTATGGTTGTTTTCATTGTTAATAAATTAATGCATTATTAAACTCAATTCTTGAAATATTGTGGTTCTATGGGAACAAATGACACTGAATGACCATTATACTAAAATGTCATGTTTTAAACTTTGTGCCACTTTCATGTCCTATGTATGTTTCCTAATTTGGGAGTATTTAAATATATGCATATGTGCTATCCTTATGCACTAGTTTTATTTTACCTGAACTTGATCAAGTATTTCCACACTAATTTTATTTTGCCTGAATTGAATCAAATATTTTTCTCCCAAGTTTCTTGCGCTCAGAAAGATCCAGTTGTAGTTTATGTGGCTGTTAAAAAAAAGAAAAAGAACAGAGTGAACACATGTTCACGGGTCACAGGGAGATTTTCTTTCCAATGTAAGGAACAGAGTAAAACACCACAGTTCAGGGCTAAGATGATGCCACATGTCACCAGCCCATCAAGTGAAAAAGTGGAGAATGGTGGGGCAGCGCCTGTGGCTCAGAGAAGTAGGGTACTGGCCCCATATGCCGAAGGTGGTGGGTTCAAACCCAGCCCTGGCCAAAAAATTGCCAAAAAAAGTGGAGAATGTTTATGATTTAGCTGTTCTTGGCAGTCCAGATAATGACGCATAACTGGCTTCTTTTTTACTGAATTGCTAATCGTTTGGGGGGATTCTGTGGGAAGAATCTGAGTAGCATTGGGCTGTTCAATTCTGAAATATTTTTCTCTTGCTAAGTCTTGCACACACACACACATTCATGAACACAAATGTATATACAACTCACAGAAAGGATTCTTTTCCTTCCTCTTGTCCTTTGCCCACCTCTCTCACTCCCATTACCCAGGTTTGGGGTCTGCAGACTGCAGGCTGTGGGGAGGGGCCCAGGAAGGGGCGGCCGTGGAGTCAGGCTGGCAGTAGCTGCAGGGAAGTCATCACCACCTGCTCCTGCTGGGGAGCCACAGCCCAGGGAGCATCTCCAAAGTTATCTACTCTAACTTGGAAGGTTAACAATGAAGGAAAAAACAGCATGGCAAACATGTAAAATGAAAAGCCAATCACATTATCTTTGGGGGCTGAATACAGTGACTGAGCAAATGCCCGCCCTAAGACTATGCCTTTGTCTAGAGGTTTGGGGGTTACTGATGGGGTGGTGGATAAAGACCCCATCCTCACCGCCTAGTTTTCCCTGTGGGCTGGAAAGAGGTGGATTTCGGTGCTTGGCAGGGAGCCCTGGACCCTCTCCTTCCTTCTGTGAGTCTAAGCTGGTGTTGGTTCCAGACTTTCTTTGTTTCTGCTCAGAAGCTGGGACCAACTTTGTCTGTCTGCCTGTGGTTCTGTACTCTCTTTCTTTAAATAAAGGGAGATTATCTCTAACTTCTGCAACAGGAACAATTTTAACTAGATTTGTCTTCTTTATGAAAGCCAGGATATCCGCATTTCTCACAACTGCCCACTGCAGTTACTGACTCCTGCAGCCTGGGCTCAGCTGAACCGCCAGAGCTCTGTAACGTCACAGCTCAGAGTCTGAGGGACCGAGGCATCTAGAACTCCTCTGATCTGCTCACACCAGGGGCTCCAAAGGGCCGCACATGGGTCACATCTCCTTCCACAAGGGCAGAAGGAATGTGATGAGAACCTGCATCCAGCCGGGTCACCTGTCACCAGCTAATGTTTCATGACTAGACTCAATTGTCCGTGCCAATGTTGCATCTATTATTTTCATCCTTATTGCTTTATTGTGGAGTTTTAATGGCACACAGAGACAAATACAAACTTAAAAGAACCAATAGCATTTGACTTCAAAAGAATGTAGATACAGGGCAGCGCCTGTGGCTCAAAGGAGTAGGGCACCGGCCCCATATGCCGGAGGTGGCAGGTTCAAACCCAGCCCCAGCCAAAAACCACAAAAAAAAAAAGAAGAAGAAGAATGTAGATACAACCAGCATCCATGTAAGACAAGCAGCTGAGGTGCCACTCCTCCGGCCTGGGAGATGGGCACAGTCGTCACGCTTCCGCGGCAGGCCTCGCCCAGCACACTGCAAGTACAGAGCTTGCTTTTAAAGCACCATTTCGCCCTAAGAAAATCCTCCAATATACTATTTGGGTCTTGCAGTTGTTTGACTAAGCTTCTGACATTACTGTGACTCACTGGCGCACATTTCTAAATCATTCTGATTCAAGAAAAAGAACCTTCGGGTGGAGATAACCCCAAAACACGTGATTGAAAATCTGATGACATTTCGCACAGTCAGAAAGACTTTTCCTGCTTAGAAGATGTTTTCTCTGTAACACAGATGTGTTTTTCAATGCCTTGGAATTTCCTCTTTAGAAAATGTGTTGAGTCAACTAAATTTTTCAAAAAAAGAATTATCTCCCGAATTTAGCTCTGCTGAAAGAGCTTGCGAGAGCTGCAATCATTTCCTTTGTAAACGTGTTTTGAAGTTTTCCTGGAGTTTATCACGTGAGGATGAAATGAAGGAACTGGAGTCTCAGGGCTAATGTAGATTCTGATTTGCAAAAGAATAAGAATGTGTATAAAGGTGAAAAAAATACATATGTGCCAACATGTGTATTATCACTAATCCTCAGAATGTACAAACCTCAATCTTTTATATTCAAAATCCTTATGGGTCCTTATTTGTAAAGTGTTTATCATGAAAAGATTCCTAGTAAAATAAAGATTGGGAGTGGGCAAATGTGTGAAGATAGTTTCCAGATTGCAGAAGGGATTACAAACAAAGCTACTTTTACCATTTTTTCAAAATGACTGTACCATGGGCGTTCCTACTAGCAATAGATGAGATTTCTGTTTGCTCAGCATTTTTGCCCACGCTTAGGAAGTCTGTCCTTTTGTTCTTGTTTACGCTAACGGATGGGATAGACATGGAGTAGTGACAATTAAAGACGTTGAGTATGTTTTCATGTTTGCTATTCACCTCTCTTACTTGGTAAATGTTCAAATCATTTGCCTAACTTTTTCATTGTTTCCATTGCTTCCTTTTTTTACTATTGAATTTTGAAAGTTTGTTCTGTATTCTAATAAATATTCAATAAATAATGCTATTTACTGAATGTATTTTTGCTGCTATATCCTCTTAGTATGGGGCTCGTCCTTTTCTTTCTTTTTATTTTTTTGGGGGAGAATTTAAAATTTTAATTAATTTTTTTTTATTAAATCATGGTTGTGTACATAAATGCAATCATGGGGTACAATGTCCTAGTTTTATATACAATTTGAAATATTTTCATTGAACTGGTTAACAGGGCTTTCCTTTTATTTTCTTAATAGGGATTTTTTGTTTGTTTTTTAGATACAGTCTCAGTCTGCCACCGTGGATAGAGTGCTGTGGCATCGTAACTCCTATAATCACAAACTCCTGGGTGTGAATGACCCCCTTGCCTCAACCTCCCAAGTAGCTGAGACTACAGACCTGGACCACAATGCCCAGCTAGTTTTCTATTTTTAGTAGAGACAGAGTCTCTCTCTTGCTCAGGCCGGTCTCAAATTCCTGAGCTCAGGCAACCCACCCATCTCGGCCTCCCAGAGTGCTAGGATTACAGGCATAAGCTACCACACCCAGTCAATAGGGATTTTTTTAAATGCAGAAGTTCTTAATTTCAGTGAATTACATTTTATCTTTCTTTCAAGAATAGTACTTTTGGCATTACATCTAAGAAATATTTACAGACTCGTGATCACAAGATTTTTCTCCTATGTTTGCTTCTAGAAATTTTATATGTTTTAAAAATTAGATCCATAATCCACTTGGAGTTACCTTTGGCACAAAATGGCTCAAAGGTGTGGGTCCAAGTTCAGTTTTTATGTGTACGGATATTCCAGGCCATCTGTTGGAACCATCTGTTGAAAAGAAAATTCTCCATCCATTGAAACGCCTTTGCAAAACTTTGTATAAAACCAATTGGCAATATGCAGCAGATCTATTTCTGGACTCTGTCTCATGCCACTGACTTGCGTGTCTGTGTTTTTGCTGAGACCACACTGCCTTGCCTGTCCTGCGCCCTGGAGCCAGGGGGTGTGAAGTGGTGTGAACTTGCTGGATTTGTTCTCACTTTGCCAACGTGGCTCAGGCTACTCTCCTGCTCCGAATATGTTAGAAATGTCTTATCAATTGTAAATCATGTGTGATTTTGATTCCATTTGTATGAATCCTGTAAATTAATTTTTAGAGAATTGATATATTGCCTTGTGATATTTCCAGTTCATGACTAGAGCCCACCTTTACATAGGTCTTCTACAATCAATGCTTTTTTCATAAGTGTTTTGGAGTGTTGACAAATAGATTATTCGTGTAATTTATTAAATTTATCTAATATATCACCAGTGTTTGGTGCTATTGAAATGGTGCTCCCTTTAAATTTCGATTTTGAATTATTCATTGCCAGTAGACCTGCAATCACATATAAGCTCTAACAGCTTTCTGTGGATTCCTTGGGATTTTCTATTCAGACGAATATGCAGTCTATAAATAGAAATAGTTATATTTTTAGTTGTAATCTATGTGCCTTTCATTTCTTTTTTCTCTTATTGAACTACCTAGAATGACCAAAACAACAGTAATTGTGGATGTCCTTGTCACGTTCCTGATTTTAGAAAGAAAGCATTCAATATTTTAACAATAAATATAATTTTAGCAGTAGGTATATCATAAACATATCTCATCTGGTTGATGAAACTGTTGGGTGAAGGAATGAATATTGAAGTATGTTCATTTTTCCAACTAAGGAGATGAGAACATGCTATTCCTTCTTTAATCTATGAATATGAATTATTAGCATTCACTGATGTTTGAATATTGACCCAGGCTTCCAAAATGACATGGCCATGATAAGATGGCATTTTTACATACTACTGGGTTCACTTTGCTAATATTTTTAGAATAATTCAAAGCCTTTAACAATTTGGCATCCAAGACTGTTGCCTGAAATGTTTGCAGGGCCACATTCATCATTTCCTCCAGTGTTTCTCCACTGGCATCCTCCTTCCCTCCACCTTCTACCCAGAGAGTAGCAGCAGTCATGTCTCTTAGCTTTCTCAAGATTCCTGTCTACTGTATAAATTCACATAAATAAAGTATCTAAATTCTTCAGCACATTAAAAATAAGTGCCTAACATGAGCCTGCTAGTTCTTCTCTTCCCTTCTCTTCCTAAAACATTATGGTCTACAAAAGCCAGATTTCTTTTCTTTTCTTTTTTGTTTTTTGTTTTTTGGGGGTTTTTGAGACACAGTCTCACTTTGTCGCCTTCGGTAGAGTGCCGTGGCATCACAGCTCACAGCAACCTCAAGCTCTTGGGTTCAAGCAATTCTCCTGCCTCAGCCTCCCAAGTAGCTGGGACTACAGGTGCCCAACACAATGCCTGGCTATTTTTAGAGACAGGGTCTCATTCTGGCTCAGGCTGATCTCGAACCTGTGAGCTCAAGTAATCTACCCACCTCAGCCTCCCAAGTGCTAGAATTACAGGTGTGAGCCACTGCACCTGGCCCAGATTTCTTGTACTTCTGTGACTCTAATGCACAGCTCAAACTATTTCTTTTCTGGAATTTTTTCTCTACATTTACTGTGAATATATCCTTTAATCATTTATTATGACTTCACTCAGACAGCTTCTCATTCATGAACCTCTAGTCCTCCTAGAAAAGGCAGTCTTCCTCCTTCCTCTATTCTATAATAGGTGTTCAGATATCTACCACACACAGGCATAGATTCATATGTAAATACATGAACATGAAACCATACACCTAAAGGTTTGTCTTTCTTATAGGACTAAGCTTCCAGAGAACATTGGGGGGTATTGCATTTATATTGCCATCCCCCGCCTATAGCCCAGTGTCTGGCCTCAAAATAAGTAACCAATAACATTTGCCAAGCTGTTCTGGGTTAAACAGCACTGGGGTGGGAGGATTCTTGAGGTCAGACATGACCACCATTTGTGTTTCACTGGCCCATGTCCTCACCACTGAACTGGGCTCTGGCATTAGCCAGGAGGAATTAGAGGGGAAGTGATCCTCTCCCAGAGTCCTCCTGCCCTAGTTTGTAATTCCCTTCAACTCACAGAGCACATTAAAACACTGCGTTTCAACTAGTATGCCTTGAAAGGATCTTAGGCGTGCTGCCCCCAAATTGTAAAGATCCTTGATTAAATTATTTTTGAAAGAAATTCAAAGCACAGTAAGTATATTCTTTCGTTTACTTGTTTTTGATCAACATGATTTAAGTGTTCTGCAGAAGTCAAACTACAGGTTCAAGGGTGCCATGAGATTTTTTAAAAGACTGAAAAACACTACCTTAAACATACAATTACTGTAGACAGCACTTTACTACAAAGATATACATATATGCACCAAACTTCAGAGGTGTACAGAACTCTTAATTTCTATTCCTTTCTTTCTAGGACAGGGTTATGTTAAAAGGGGAATGGAAAATTCCTCTTTCCTGGTCACTCCTCCTCTCCAACAAACACACTGTGTTGGTAAAGCTCAAGTGTACAACAGGGGCCAATAGGTGAGGATGTGCGCTCCCCCTCCTGGGGACGCAGGACACCTTACACGGACTGCAGAGCACACTTTGCGTGCCCATTCTGGAGCCAGGAGACAGTCCTGCTCCGGTACCTACCAGACTGGAACACTGGGAGAGTTCCTGAACATCACTGTGCCTTGGTTTATTCATCATGAACGTGTGGGGGACAACAACATCCATATCCCAGGTGGGAGTGAGAATCGCTTGGGTTCAGACTTAACAACAGTCAGGTTTTAAGCATTTTACACAGGTATTATTATTATTTAATTAACTATTCAATTAATATCAAGAGTTTTACATGATTATTTTAATATCCTCTTCATACATATAGCACAACTGTCCAGATTTAGAGTTCCCGTTTATAACTGAATCTCTGTTCTGCCTTCCTGAGATTTCACTGGAGTCACCTTCATGCAAAGAAGTTACACGTCTCTAGACACAACTTTGGCTATTTTTCAAGCAGCTGATCTTGTCTGTTACGTGACATTTATGTGCTTAGCTGCTACAGAATGGTCCTTTTCTTTAGCGCTTAGGGGTTGTTCCATTGTTCGTAGTGTACTTAGCCAGCACTGTTTAAGTAGCACACATAAGCCAAGTTTCATAGAAATTCAAGGGAGGAAAAGCCATCACTGCGCAGAATGATTAGACTGTGTGGTCTTTGGTTGAATAATAGCTTAATCAAAATGATTCTACTTGAAACAGTGGTTTTCAGGGGAATGCCAAGAATTTTTTTTTAATTTTTAATTTTCCTTTTATTAATAGAGACAAGGTCTAACTCAGTCACCCAGGATAGAGTGCAGTGGCACAGTCACAGCTCACTGCAATCTCAAACTCCAGGACTCAAGCAAGCCTCCGGCCTTAACCTCCAGAGTAGCTGGCACTACAGTGTGCACCATCATACCCGGCTAATAATTTTTTCCTTTTCATAGAGACAGGATCTCACTATGTTGCCCCAGCTGGTCCCAAAATTATGGCCTCAAGAAATTCTCTTACTTTGTTCCCCTCAAAGTTCTGGCATTACAAGCTTATGCCACCTTCCCTGGCCAACTATTTGTTTGTTTGTTTGTTTGTTTTAATGATGCTATTTTAGATAATGACCTCTAAGAAATTTTTGTCTGAGGTTCCATAATAATGAACAATCTTTTTGAAGTTAATAATCATTTTTATCTGAAATCATACTCTTTAATTCTGCAGCTCTTTCCCAGGATTTACTTTTTCCTATGTCTTTGCCCACAAGCATCCTTCTGACCCCACCACAACAATGCCACCAGCACTTGGCTCTGCTTCTAAGGTCTTCTTTTAGATATCCTAAAAACTCACTTTCTCTAAAATCGTGGAGCTTTGTTTTTAAAATTTACAGAAGAACCTAGTTCTTTAAGGCTGACAGAGGTTGGGGGCAGGGGGTAGAGTAAAAAAATGGTGCCTTAAGCAAAAATCATATAATATTCTACAAGCTGTACACTGCCCAATAAACCTGGCTAAATACTTGAAAATCAATTCACAATTAATTAACTGTATGGATTTTTAAAAGAAAAAAAGTTAAGACGCAAACTCGGGAGTCAAATTGTTTTTCAGCTCCCCGGCCTGCCTCTGGCTGAGTTCTCGCAGCCTCCCTGGTGTCACTCTGATCCCTTATAAAATGTGAGTAACAGAGTCATGTGGTGCGTAGAATGGTGCCGAGGAAAGAAAAACCTGAATATTTAAAGAATTTACCTAACAGTAGGGGAAGGAGTGAGTACATTTAAAAGTGTTTCATTGACTCATTTATTTGGGTAACATCCCTTGTGTGATAAGTATAAGGCCTACGATTAAACCACAAATGTAAAAGTTTTATAGAACATTACTGTAGCTTTGGATAATCTAAACACCTAAGCTGAGATGCCAAAATTCAAATTTATGCCAGTAATATCAAGCGATACTACGTAATCGAGGCATCAAGATTATGTTGCCAAATTAAAATGAGGAAGTTGAGCGAGATGATTCCTCAGGCTCCTCAAATCTCTCAAATTGGGAATGTGATGCCCGCACCTGGATTGTGTTAAAGGCTCCTTATCCCCCACTCATTCCGCCTTGTCTGCAGTCTGAGGAACGGCCACCAGAGGGCAGGAGGCGCCAGCTTTTAAAGCCCACAAGCGTTTCCCCCATGTTGAAGTCCTGTGTCTGTCTGAAGAAGCGTTGTGCACCAATATTTAAAAAACTGCTTTTATCAAGCAATTATTCTTTCTCAATTTTATTTTTAAATAAATAAAATTAACTCGACAACGTCAGAAAATATTTTGAAAGCTCCTGGGAAGGACACTCTAGTAATCAACCTGATTCACTCTATGTGTATTTTCAAGAAAATAATTTTTTATAAAATGATGCTTGTAAAAAATACGTGCTAACCCCACATTAGTCTGTCCTGTTAAAGGAGATACCAAAACGCCTTTTCTCACACCACTTCAATTTAGGAACTATTTTAAGATATCCCAGATGAAAACGTGTGCATTGTAAAAATAACCTGGCAATATCTACCATTTCAAAAACTGCCCTCCATCTCATTGGGCTGCTCCACAGGTAATCACTGCTGTGTTTCTCACCCCTCCCCAAAGCTCTGTGTGTGTAGAGATGGACAGGTACGTGTGTGTGTGTGTGTGTGTGAGCACACGTGCGCTCTGTATATGGGCGCCTGCACGTGTGTGTGCAGTAACGTGTATGTGCTCTGTATACGGGTGCCTGCACGTGTGTGTGCAGTAACGTGTATGAGCTCTGTATATAGGCGCCTGCACGTGTGTGCAGTAATGTGTATGTGCTCTGCATACGGGCGCCTGCACGTGTGTGTGCAGTAACGTGTATGTGCTCTGTATACGGGCGCCTGCACGTGTGTGTGCAGTAACGTGTATGTGCTCTGTATATGGGCGCCTGCACATGTGTGTGCAGTAACGTGTATGTGCTCTGTATATGGGTGCCTGCACGTGTGTGTGCTTGCCTCTGTGCATGTACTGCATGTGTTTGTGTGTGTTGAATGTTTGCTTGCATGTTTTGCACAGGCACATGTGTGCTCTATGTGTGCATTTGTGTCTGTCTGTGTGTGTCATATTAACCAAACCCCACACCTGGCTTTTTCACTGAGTGTGGGACCCTGGATGCTTTTCGTATCAGTGTGCGAGGAGGCACCACATCGATTTCAGAAGTGGCAGAGGGCTAGGTGTGGAGGCTCCTGCCTGTGATCCTACCACTCTAGGAGTCCGAGGTGGGTGGATTGCCTGAGCTGAAAGGTTCTAGACCAGCCTGAGCCAGAGCGAGACCTTGTCTCTAAAAATAGCCAGGCGTTGCGGCCGGCACCTGTAGTCCCAGCTACTTGGGCTGCTGAGATAAGAGAATCGCTTGAGCTCAAGAGTTTGAGGTTGCTGTGAGCTATGATGCCACAGCATTCCACTGAAGGCAACAAAGTCAGGCTGAGACTCTGTCTCAAACAAACAAACAAAAATGGCAGAATGATCCTCTGTACAGTTTCTATTTGTCTAATTAATCTCTATTCCTCCAATTTAAGGAGAATGAAGTCCAGCACAAAAATGCAAATGCATTTGGATACCTTTCCTTCCATGCACTTAGTTCCAATCAGGCTGGTAAAGAAGCCACCACAGTCACTGCTGAAGGTAAGCTATCCCCATTACCCTGCCAAAAAATTCACTTGAGGAAAGATTAGTGTGCTCCACGCCAGCCAAGGTTGCTGTTTTGCACAGTGTTCCGGCATTGGGGTGAAATGACAAAATAAAACAAAACTGAATCAGCACGTTGATGATGTAATGGCAGCACCTGCAGCTGTCACAGAATCTCCACCTTCTTGGCAGATATGGACAGAGGCTCCCAAAGTTATGAAAAGCCACTCAGACAGGGAAACCCACACGTCTTGCCTTAGGTTGCTTGGAAATTTTTATTTTCATTAAGAGACAAAGAGAAAGGAGACATTTGAAGTTCAAATCCAACAACAGCTTGCCCATGGTAAATGATGCAATGCTTGAGTCTGGGCAGCTGCCGTGAGGCAGGGCTCATGGAGGCCCCACCATCTTGTCCTCAGAGGCTCCAGGACTATCATCGGTGGCCGTCTTCTTATCCTTCACTTCACCTACTTCCCGGTTACTTTCTGTGCACGTGGAGCCTGTTTACGATATGTGAGGAAGGAATTTCCCCATGCGTGAGAATGTCTAATCAGCATTTACAGACAGAATCCCTTCTGATTCTTTCCTCTGCACTCGGGAAAGGGGTCTGAGGGCCTTTTAACGATATACTGCTGTGTTTGTTTTTCTCCAGAATCCATTTATAACTGCAGAAACATGATCCTTTCTTTTCTGCTCACATGACATGCTATCACTTAGGCATCACTTCAGGGGACTGAAGGTGAAGACTTCATGCGTTCCTGAGCCCCCTCCACTTCTAGCAGCTAAAAGGTGTCCAGATTGTGCAAACCAATGTTGCTGCGTGAGTGGCCATGGTAGTTCCTTTGAGCTGAATTTGGTCTTTTTAATTTCCTTTTGAACAAATATATGCTGGGAGTGCTGGCAAGTGACCCGACACGGGGCTTCCCAGAGACCTAGTGTGGCTTTGTGCAGTGTTCCACACTTCCCCACTCAACCTTGGCTCCAATGGCTCAGCCAAATGCTACCTCCCAAAGGGCGTAAATCTTATATTCTGTTTTTGGAAGCCTTTCCCTTTTTGTATGTTTTTAAATCCCTGGCCCCTCAACAGTCTATTGACTTAGCAAGACAGCCACACCTCACACAAGCAAATCTGCTCTTAGGGGGACAAAGAGTTTATTTTGGCTCAGAGGTCTGGCTTGGTAGTCTTCCTGAACCCTCAGCAGGGCAGGAGACAGTTCCCGGGACTGGTGCTGGGGGGGGAAAGACAAGTAAATGTTCAGTGCCAGGAAGTCTGTGTGGAAAGACGCTGCTTGGGGTCCTTGTCTTACACTTCTTCCCCTCTACCCTCAAAGAGTCCGTCAGTACTTCTCCATGGGTTAATGAAGTGACTAGAACAAATGACATCAGACAAGATTGAAAGGCCGTGCTTTGTTGTGAAGTATGTGCAAACGTGAGTCTCTCAGAACACACTTGTCAGAGTGGCCGCCAGTGGGAGAGGGCTTAGCTTTTGTTTGCTGTTTGCCTGAAGTCTCACAGGCTGCTAGCTTGTTTGTTGTCTGGTTCCCACCCTCTCTGCCCAACGGATCCCACTTTTCTTTCTCCTAAGTGTGTTTTTATCTCCAGGGAGCAAGGGTACCCACTTCCTCCCCCCATCATCCCTAAGCATCAGATGTGTGCGGAGAAATCACATCTACCGCTCTGTCGTCTGGAAGGGTCCAGGTCCAGTGTCCCAGGTTTGCCAAGGTGATGTACACAGGCTGTGGGAACAGGGACAGCCAGCCAGGAGCCAGCACACAGGCCACGGCCGCTGTGGGCCACCAGCCCAGTGTCTGCTCTGATAACAGGAATTTGGACTGAACCACTACACAGATAATTCCCCAGAGAGACTATTCCCTGTATATTATTAATAATGTTCAGTAAACAACAGCCAAGAAGGAACAAAACAAGGAGACATCTACATCTCATCTAAATGAGGCATTCCTCACTCTCAGTTTTAACTTCCCTCCTCCTTGAGAAGATGCCGTGTATGTAAATACCAGGGTGCACTTTGAATGTGCGTTCACGATGCATTTCAGCCTCGTGTTCATTTTCCCTTTGGCAATATGTTCTATGTTGAGAACTCAAATAGAACTACTCAGTTATCAAAGAAAAAGTCCCCGCATTTTCACTGAGTGAGGAGGGAGCAGAGGATTAAAAGAGCTGGGCACAAGGGACAGAGTGGTCTGGGGAAAAGCCAAGCGTCACTGCCGGCCTTGAGCTCTAAAGCCATTTTAGAGCTGTGGACACAGCACACTGTCCCAGCCCTAAGGGATACATTAACAGTGATAAGAAAAGGCAAGGCAGAAGTCCAGTAAACAGAATGTGTTCAGAGTTCAATCACACAGCTAAATTCCTTGTTTTTTAACCTTTACTTTCTCTTTGAAGCTTTCCACTGTGCTGTATTTTCTCATGCCTGAGATTTGATTAAAAGCCAGTGGGGAGGCTCAGCGCACAGCGGGTGAAGGCGCCGGACACGTACACCTGAGCTGGCGGGTTCGAATCCAGCCCGGGCCCGCCAAACAACAATGACAGCTGCAACCAAAAAATGGCCAGGCATTGTGGCAGGCACCTGTAGTCCCAGCTCCTTGGGAGGTGGAGGCAAGAGACTCGCTTGAGCCCAGGAATTGGAGGTTGCTGTGAGCTGTGATGCCACAGCACTCTATCCAGGGTGACAGCTTGAGGCTCTGGCTCAAAAAAAAAGAAAAAAATGAAGCCAGTGGGGAACGTTGGGAGGGGCTGTACACTTGTATCTCCACGCAGTGATCTTGCTGGTGTTGGCCTCCCTGGGTCCCTCAGTTCAATGCAAATGGACTGAATAGGAGTTGTTTGGGGTCACACCAACAACTTAAGAGTCCTCCTTGTCTTGAAGGTGTATCTCAATTATTATTTATCACCTCACAACTTGATATAATGTCTTCCTTTTTGACCCTCGTTGAATTTCAGTTATATTTACCACGTGCTATGTTTTTATTCCAGCTCATGTTAAAATTAATTATCAGCTTTCTTAATTTCATCTCCCAAATTCTCAAGCCCTCCAGCTACTTCTATGGGAGGCTGTACTTCTTCCTCTTCACATCCAGCCACCTGCTGTACAGGAGACTCGGGCGGTCTGCCGTGTACCACGTGGAAATCCAATCACCAGGACAACGATTCCAGTGAGTAAATCCTCCTGCTAGGGTAGGAGAAGGAAAATGTCGGAGTATGAAGTGGGAGCTGCTCACTCAGTGGTCACTGTTCACTAAGCAGAGTTTCTGAAACTCCATCGGAACAGCTACAGCAGAATGATAGAACAGGAGGCTAAGTGCATTTGTCAATGAGACCATTAGGAACATTCCATTAGGAATCTTCCAGACTGGAGTTCCTGAATGCCCCCCTGGGACATTCTGACCCAACAGGGCACTTCCTGGCAAACTACACCGTTAAAAATCACTCCCATCAGGAAGGCAAAGAAGTCCCTTCTTACCACTCTTTTTCAACATCGCACTGGAAGTTCTAGTCAATATAAAAAGAAAAAAGGAAAATAAAATTCACACAGATTGGGAGATAAGAAATGAAACTGTCTTTAGATATAGGTGAAAAATCCTGAAACTAATAATCAATTACAGAAAACTTGCACAACATAAAATTAATATACAAAAATCACTCACCTTTCCATATACCAAGAATGGACAAGTGAAATTTGAAACTAGAAGCACAGTATCACTTATTTTAGCACCCCTAAAATGACATATCTCAGTGTAATAAAATTCCTACATGATGAAAACTATAAAACTCTGATGAGAGACATCAAAGACAAATTAAGTAAATAGAGAGGTAGTCCATGTTCATGGACAGAATGCTCAGTATTTTCAAGATGTCAGTTCTTTCTCAAACTTATCTATAGAATCAATATAATCCTAATCAAAATTATAGCAAGTTACTTTGTGGATATTAATAAATTGATTTTACAGTTTATATGCACAGGCAAAAGACCCAGAATAGACAATGAAATATCAAAAAAGGAGAAAGTTGGAAGACTGATACTACCTGCCTTCATGACTTACTATAAAACTATAATAATCAAGGTCATGTAGTATTTATAAAAGAGTATACAAATCGACCAATGAAACAAAATAGAGAGATCAAAAAAAGTCCCCATAATACAGTCAACTGATCTTAGCAAAGGGACTAAGGTGATAAAATGGAGAACACATAATTTCCCCCCCAAATGGTGTTGGAATAACTAGATATCCACAGGCAATGATAATAATAATAATTATTATAATTACAATGACCTTGACACAGATATTACTTCTGCACAAAAATTAATTCAAAGTGGATCACACCCCTACATGTTAAATACAAAATTATGAAACTTCTATAAGATAACATAAGAAAAAATCTAGGTGATCTAGGGTTTGGCTATGGCTTTTTAGATAAACATCAAAAGGGTGATCCATGAAGAAATAATTCATAAACTGCCTTCATTAAAATAAAAGAAACTTTTCTATCACTAAAGGCAATGTCAAGAGAACGAGAAGATAAGCCACAGACTAGGAGAAAATATTCCAAAAGACACATCCAATGAAGGCCTGCTAATCAATACACACAAAAATAATCTCTTAGATCTCAACAATAAGGAAATAAACAACCTAACTGAAAATGGGCAAAAGATCTGAAATCACAGCACAGATGGCAAACCACAAAAGATGTTCAGCATCATTGCTCACTAGTAAATTGCAAATTAAAACAGTGAAGTGCAACCACACACCTATTAGAATGGCCAAAATCCAAAACACTAACAACATCAAATGCTAGTTTGGCTGTGGAGCCACAGGAACTCTCATTTATTGCTTGTGGGAGAGTAAATTGGTAAACTATGTTGGAAGTAAATTTGATAGCTTCTTGCAAAACTAATCATATTCCGCTAGGTAGCTACCAATGGCCACCCTTTCAGCCAATCGAAGTTTCCGCCGGAGCGGCGCTTCCAGCCAATCAGGGCCCCGGCTGGCGCTACGCCTCCAGCCAATCGAAGTTTCCTTCGCGTGCCGCTTCCTAGCCAATCGGAGCCCCGGCCGGCGCTGTTCCTCCAGCCAATCGAAGTGTCCGCCGAGCAGCGCTTCAACCAATCAGGATGCCTGCCCCCGTCGTGGCCGCAGCTCTAGCGACGTCTCTCGAAGTCGCCAGGGGTGCTGTGGAGATGCCCCCGGCGGGCTCCAGCCCCGGGAAGGTGGCGCGGCATGACTCCTGAGTCGCGCAAAGACTGGTGGAAGATCCCCACCGTGGGTCTAGGTACCTGGAAAGTGGTAAGGACGGGGAGCGGCGGCCTCAGGCCCGGGGCCGGGGGAGGGTGGGCGGCCGAGGCCTGGGCCGCGGCGGGCGCTGAGGACAGGGTCGGAGTCGAGGCTGGGGCCCGATGGCGGGACTGGGGGCCCAGGGCAGACGAGGGCGGGAGCCCGGGGGTTGAGGGCTAGGGGTTCCGAGGCCGGGGATGGAGGAGTAGGGCCGGGTCCTGGGGCTGAGGGCGGGGCTGCGAATCGAAGGCGGGGAGCTGAGGGCGGGTGTCCACGGTGGAGAGCAGGAGCGGAAGGTGGGTGCGGGAGGCGTGGCCTGAGGAAGGAGGTGAGGCCAAGGGCAGGAGTTGAGGTGGGGTGGGAGGCGTGGCCTGAGGAAAGAGGTGGGGTCGGGGCGTGGCCTGAGGAAGGAGGTGGGGCCGGGGACAGGAGTTGAGGTGGGGGCCTGGGAGTCCGGGGCAGGTACTGGAAGCGGGGCGGGGCCGACCTTGGCCTACCCAGGGCCTGCGGCTCCTCCCGCCCACCAGGCTGGGCTGGACCCGACACAAGATCGAGGTGTGTGATGCGACGGCTCCCCAGACGTGTGCGAGATAGGTCTTTGTCGCCAGATTTTCTGCGGATAGGAATGAATGGGGGGCATAGCCCTGGCGTCCGTGGCAGCGCCCGCTGTGGGGGCCACGTGGGGCTTACCTCTCAGTAAGGCGCTGGGGGCTAGAGAGCCCGAGGTCTCAGGCAGGAAAGGAGACCTTGGAATTGCCCACTCTGTTTCAAGGGAAACTGGGATTTCATCTTCTTGGCTGTGTGGGAACAGCCAGACTGCTGCCTGATAGTTGGAAACACTTAGGATCCTTCTCTCTTCTCTTTTTTTAATTGACATTACCATAGTTGTATACGTGTATGGGCTACAATGTGGTGTTTCCTTGTGTGTATACAATGTAGATATCTTATCTCCCTTACCTAACATTTGTGTGCTGAGACATTTAAAGTTTACTCCCTTAGTTATTTGGAAATACACATTTTTATTCCCTATAGTCACCGTGGTGTGCAATAGATCTCAAAATCTGCTCCTGTCTGAGGTTTTATACCATTTGATCAGCAACTCCTCATTGTCCAGCCTCTGATAGCAGTGGATAATCCTGTACCTTTCTGTATTCAACTTTTCTAACTCTTGCTAATGATTCAAGACATGGCATTTACTAAAAAGCCTTTCAAATTTGCTCTTTAAAAAAAAATTATTAAACTTAGTTCTCGATAAAAAGATGTTGATATAAGAAGTTACATAGGAAGTTATTGGGTGAGTCGGAATTAGAATGCTCAATCCCTGCTCACCAAAGTATAATTTCAATTATTTTTCCTATCTGCTTACCAACTCTTAGAGGCCAAGGATGTGGTTTTGCTCACACTAATTCCCAGGATCTAGCCAAGCACATGCATTTGGCAACCAGTGAACAATCAGTGGACTAAACTGTTGAGTCTCTTGCCTATTTAACTGTGCACGCAGTTTGATGTAGACATCCAGACTTTCCTGAGTGCAGGATAAGGAAAATATGTGAAAATTATGGTTAAGGGCTAAAATACATTTTTTTCTTCAGGAGTATAGAATTGGATTAATCATAATCACTTACCACTGGCCTGTGCAAGGGCTTAGTTTCTTTCTTTTTTTTTTTTTTTTAAAGACAGAGTCTCACTTTGTCACCCTTGGTAGAGTGCAGTGGCGTCACAGCTCACAGCAACCTCCAGCTCTTGGGCTTAGGTGATTCTCTTGCCTCAGCCTCCTGAGCAGGTGGGACTACAGGCGCCTGCCACAACACCCGGCTATTTTTTTGTTGTTGCAGTTTGGCCAGGCCGGGTTTGAACCCACCGTCCTCAGTATATGGGGCTGGTGCCCTACTCACTGAGCCACAGGTACCGCCCCCAAGAGCTTGTTTTTATTTGATTACTTTTAATAGTGAATGAATGCCACAAACCTACCATCAGTTGTCTGTTGACCTAAAATTTATCAACAGCCAAGCACAAGACCTCGGTGGTTTACACCAGCAAATAGGTATGCTTCTCCTAGTGATACAGGACAGGTGGCTCAGCTGAGCTGAGCTGGAGGACCTGCCGCCTCTGCCTGGGCGGAATTGGTGCGGTGGCAGCCGGCAGAGGAACCAGCGGGCTGGAGGGTAGACAAGGCCACCCCACCCCCATCCCCACCAGGCTGTAGAAGCCAGAGGGGCTGGACAACTGCTAGGGAGACACCAGTGCCTTGGTATTTCTTGCCCCTTGCTCTTATGACTGAACAGAGAACCCCCATTTCCTATGCCTAGGTCAATTTCATGTTAGTTTTCTAGGCCTCAATTTCATACATTCATTTACCTTGCCCCAGCTGAAGAAACTGTATTTGTACACTAATGCACTCATTCACTTTGCCCCAGGGGAAAGGACTGTATCCATTCATTTCCTGGCCTCATGTAACTATAAGAAACCCATACAACTATATACACCCCTGGACAAAGAGCCCAGAGAGAGAGCTGCCCCCTTGGTTTTTTTCTCTCTGCCAGAAGCTTTGGTGTTTTTGTATTCTTTTCTGTAAAATAAATCTTGTCTTACCACTGATCTGTGGTCTGTGAATTCATTTTTCAAATCACCAAGACCAAGAACCCACTGAAGAGGAAACTCTGGTATCCCTACAGGGGCAGCCAAGTAGGTCTGTGGAATGTGGCTGTGCTTACCTGTGTGTCTGGGGTTTGGCTGGTCTCACTTGCAATGGCTGAGGCTACTGAGCTTGGCTCGGTGTGTCTCATCCTCATGCAGCCAACCTAGTAAACCACCATGGCTCCAAGGAAAATGGGTTTTTTTTCTAGTGTGGTAGTCAGCGTGCAAGGCCTGTAAGTTATACATGCTTCACAAGACCCCAGGCTCAAAACTAGTGTAAATTAAATACAATTCACATGGCGGCTAATATGTTAAATTCCTCTGAAATCGTATTTTCTAATTGTTTCACCTTTGTTGTATTCATTATATTTCCAGCAATTTTGCTATAAACTATAATATTATTTCTGTTAATTTGCCTGTAGATTCTTCTGGATTTTCTACACAAATGATCATATTGTCTACTAATAATCGTATTTTCATTTCCTTTTCCCCCCTAATTTTTAAGCTTCAAATTGCTTTTCTTAGCTGCTTTCTCTGGCTAGCACCACCAGAATGATGGTTATTTTTCTTTTATATCTGATTTTAAAGGAAATACTTCTGACATTTCCACATTTAGAATGCTGTTTGTCTAGGAATTTTATTTTTTAATATGGATATTCTTTATCATATTGAAGAATTTCCTCTTTTTCCCCTTACCTTACTAAGAGTTTAAATTATGAATGGGTGTTGACTCTTAATCAAACGTTGATTAAATGATTTTTATTTTTCTATTTTGATCTATTAGCATGATGAATTATGGATTTTCTAATTCAAACCATCTTTGGATGTCTGAGATACACTCAACATGGTGTGGTATATTATCCTTTCACATATATTATTGCATCCAGTTTGCTGTTATTTGACTAAGAATGTTAGCAACCATATTTATTTCTTTCATAATTATAGAATTATTCAAGCTTCCTTTCTTTTTTAGGTTAAATTTTTGGGGGGAATTTTTTTATTTCATCTAATTTTTTCCAAATTGTTGACTTATCAATAATATTTGCTTTTAAATCTGTTTTATCTGCATTTTTTTAATTATGTCATTTCTAAAAAGAAAAAAATGGTCTTTTCTTGACCAATCTAATGTAAGTTTATTTTATTAAAGTTTTTCAAGGAACTAACTTCTGACCCTTTATTATATCTTTGTTTCCTGTTTTATCAATATCATTCTTATTTTTATTTTCTCTTTCCTTTTAATAATTTGGATCCTTTTTCTAACTTAAAATGGAATCTCATATTTATTATCTTTCAGCCACTCTGAATCTGTTGCTTGTTAGATGAAGGTAATTATACTGATGAAACTCCTAAGGTTACTGTGAAGTTCAAGTGAGAAAGTGCTTTGTGAACTATAAAGCCCTTTATGAAGCTTTAATTTAATGGGATTGTAAACCTCCCCTCTAGCAACCCACCTCACCACCACCCCAGCTCTAGTTCCTTTCCTTGTTTGATCTGGCCTTAGTGTGACTGTTTTTCTAGAACTCCCATACTGTTTATGACCTCCCAACTATTCATTCAGGTTTTGGCATATGCCCCTGTGTGGAGCCAGTTACCTTCGTGCACGTCCTCACTTGCTCACTGGTCCAGTTAGACCATATGGTCTCCGAGGGCCCAGGATGAGTCTTAGATTCCTTCATGTCTTAGCTGTTATTACTCATGATAATCCACGAAGCACGCCATTTAGCTCAGTTCTCTATAAGCACTAAAAATACCTGTAGCTTTTCCTGAAATATGTGAAGTTGGAATGTAGATTCTCTGTAAACTCCTTTCTAACTCTGACATTCTTCTATTTTTAAGACTAATTGATGTTAGTACATTCAGTGAGTTAATTATTTCATATGTCATTTGGCTCCACTTTCTTGGGTGAAAGGGAGAAATCTAGGTTGGGTTCCTTTGACTGTGAGGAATACTGTTGTTGATTTTGTTTTGCAGGCCTATCCAGGGGAAGTGACTGAGGCAGTAAAGGCAGCCATTGACTCAGGGTACCGGCACTTCGACTGCGCTTACCTATACCGTAACGAGAGTGAAGTTGGCGCAGGGATCCATTGCAAGATCAAGGACGGTGCCATTAATAGGGAGGATCTGTTCATTGCCAGTAAGGTAGGGCTTCTCAGCAGTAAGGATGTCAGGGTCTCAGACGTCAGGGCTGGGGTAAAATGGTCACACCTAGAGAGCTCTTCAGTTTCTTTATGGAAGTTGATAATTGTTTCATGTTTGAATCAGAAGTAACAAGAACTTTCACGGTTTTACAAACAAACCCAGTTATTCTGTGTAAGTTTATTTCCTTCATATTAAGTATTTGGTCATTTGGGTGGTGTGCACAGGAATCCCTCAATTAATAATAGATCCCCAAAACACAAGTTGATTGAGTAATGAGCATGCTGGTTACAGTGGCGAGTAGGACACAGCCCTAACCTTCATGAATTCTTGTCTGCACAGTGATTCCCAAACTCAGAATCACCTGGAGTGACTGTTAAAATGTAGGTTCCCTGTCTGACCCTAGATCTACTGGAGAAGAAACTCTTGGAATGGGGCAAGTGACAGTGCTGGGGATGGCATTTCAAACAGACGGAGCAGCTTGAACACAGACACAGGCATGAACCAGAACGGCACGTGCAGAGATTTGACAGAAGCTTGTTCTTCGGTCACATGGTGTGAGGTCACAGAGAGCTAGAACAAGTGGGGCTAGGTGGTGGACAGGGACAGGCTATGGCAGTCCCCGTTGAGCCATGTAAAGAACTGTACATTTTTCTTAGAAATAAAGGAGACCTGTTGGTTTTTAAGTAGGGTAGCTTATGTTACAGGTAAGAGTCTTGTGTTGTTCACGGTATGCTGCAGCGGCTGAGAGGAGCCTGCTTTGGGACCAGAGGCAGGAGATCGGTTAGGGGACAGCCACAGCAGTGTGGGTGTGGGGTGAGGTGATGGGAAGGGGAAACCGTGTGAAGGACAGTCAAGAGATGAGTCTGTAGAAAAGACAGGAAGACTGAGATTGTGGAGGGTCAGAGACTTCCTCTGCTTTGGGCTTTGAAGCAGAACCAAAGACAGGGTGATCAGGAGACACGGGTTCAAGCTCCCACTGCTCCTTAGGAGCCAAAGCAGTGACTGGACATCTCAGGGTCACAGCTCCACTGTTTGTAAAGCAAGGCTTTTGATTTAATAATCTCGAGTAATTTTCAAGTCTGAAACTCCATAATTCCAAGATTCAATGTTGTATATGTAGCCAGTTTGCCTTCTGTTTAGACTATTAATTTTTGTCATTCACCATTGCTGTCTACGCTCAGCAGAGAGTGCTAAGGGAGAGGCTTTGGTGTGTGCCTGGCTGAGGCAAGAGTCTTTCCTCTCAGTTCTTAAGAGAGGATGCAGATGACTGGGATCCTAAGACTCACCTCATGATTTGGGGACAAGTTGCATCTGAGTGGATCATAACCAGGATCATAACCACCATAAGCATGCTCATTATTTTGGAAATTTGCAAAAGCCATAGAAATGTAACTAAAAATAAATAAATTACTTATATATTCACCATCTAGAGCAGCAGCCCATAGGAACTATGGGTCACAGCCCATAGGAACTGTATTAAAGGGACGCAGCATTAGGAAGGTTGAGAACCACTGGGCTAGAGGCAACCACAGTTCACAAGGTGATGTGTTTAGTTCTAGATTTCATCTGCTTTTTTAGTTTGTTAATGCATCGCACCTGTCTTGTGTTTTGATTCCTTTTAATCCCCTTTCTTCTGCTTTCATTCAACTTAGCATTTTTGTTTTTTACTTGCTATGATCGTGCCATCAGGTCAGCAGCTGTCACTGTCAATAGAAGTATAATAGGGGGGAAGAGGGAAAAACAACAAGTTTTTCTACTTAGCAGGAGCTGTGGCAGGAGATTGAAGTAGCTAGATAAATGTAAGGCAGTGTATGTTAACTCACTCAGTCTAACCTGCTGGTAATGATGTTTGGGGAACAGAGTGCCTTTCACATAGAATCTGTTTAAGTGGGAAACAATATAGAGATTCTAGTTTTTCTTCATATTCTTTCTGCCTTCAGGAATTTCCTTCTTGTTTTGCTGTATTTTGGTTTTGGTGTCTGGTCTCAGTAGATTCAGATAACTGTTAGATACCTCCTAATAGCTCAGACTTCCCTTGACTGGGAACAGGAGCAGAAAGAGCCCAGCTTTAGAGCCCGTCCCTGCTGAGGACGGCGTTGCCGTCCTTCCCTCAGACCCTGTGGTGTTATGTTTGTTGTTGTCTCATCATGAATGTTTTTGGTCCAAGACAACAGCTTTGTGTGACCGAGGAATGGATACTATGTCAGCTCTGCATGGTGGCCATGTGTGACAGTGCTGTCCCTCTCCTTTGTAGCTGTGGTGTACCTATCACAGGAAGTCCTTGGTGAAGACAGCGTGCAGCAGGAGTCTAAAGGCCTTAAAGTTGGATTATTTGGACCTCTACGTCATACACTGGCCCATGGGTTTCAAGGTAACGTTCCGCAGGTGGTTAGATGCGCACTTTGCAGGCCCCTCCTACCTGTGGGCACAGCCCATCCTGTGTGGAAAGAACATGGACCAGCAGTCAGGGTTGCTTTCAGTTCTCCCCCTGCCACAGGCCGGCTACATGACCTGTGCAGGCCTCTTGCTATCTCAGGGCCTCAGCTCAGGAGAGGGTTGGATTGGAAGACCTCTGAGGCCCCCACAGTTCTGTCTTTCTAAGCCAGTCACTTTTTCTCAGAGCCAGTACATTCCTTTCTACCCTCCCACCCAAGTCTGGTGAAAGCAGGAATCAGACAAGGAAACACTGCTGCTCAAAGCTTCTGCTCGAGTTCCCATGAAGCGCTGGGCCTTCACTCTGCTGACAGGTTAAGTTCTCTTTGAGGAGTGACTGATGTTTTGCAACTTGGGAGATGCTTACTTGTTCACCTGCAGCAGGGTCTAGTTCGGTGGTTCTCAACCTTCCTAATGCTGTGGTCTTTTAATACAGTTCTTGTGGGCCGCAACCCACAGGTTGAGAACCACTGGTCTGGTTGGTTATGAAGTAGATTCTTTTCTCCGCTTGGTTTTATTCTCTTCAGTTCTTCACCCACACCCCCTTTCTGACCTTGAAACCTTCCTCGGCAGTTTTCCCTCTCACTCTCCTGTGGGGCCTGGCCAGACCCTCCTTCACGTTTGCTTCAGGCTGAGATGACAGGCTGCCTGGGCAATATCCCAGTCACACAAGTGGCCCTGTGAAATACAGAGGTTCTTTTTTTTTGAGACAGAGTCTCACTATGTCACCCTGGGTAGACTGCTGTGGCATCACAGTTCACAGCAACCTCAAACTCTTGGGCTTAAGCAAATCTCTTGCCTCAGCCTCCCAAGTAGCTGGGACTACAAGCGCCTGCCACAACCCCTGGCTGTTTTTTGTTGTTGTTTTCTTTGTTGTTTTAGCAGGCCCTGGCCGGGTTGGAACCCACCAGCCCTGGCTCATGTGGCTGACGCCCTAACCATTGAGCTACGGGCACCTAGCCAATACAGAAGTTCTTGAGGGAATGTTCTTCCCACACTGGAAGGAGCAACCTTTGCTCCTTGGTCCTATAGACCCACCTGTGTGAGGGAGAGCCCATGGTGTGTGCCAGTTGTTGGTTATTGTTTCAGAATAAAATGGCAAAACACACTTCATTTCTAATGTAGCTTTACTCTAAGGCAGTGGTTTTCAACCTGTGGGTCGCAACCCACAGGAACTGTATTAAAGGGCTGCAGCATTAGGGTGGTTGAGAACCACGGCTCTAAGGGTTTGTATCTAGTTTGAGTAAAGGATGTCACCAGCATCCAGTCTTTACTGCCAGGGGACAGAAGATGCCTGGAGAGCAAAACGAGAGCTGACTCAGCATGTGCAGAGAGTCATAAAAAAGACTGCAGCTAACGTTATTTTAAGTCTGTACCAGACGTTGTCAATTGGGTGCTTTACATATGTTAACCCATTTAATCCTTTACTGTTAGGTAAGATGGGCACTGTTGACACCCCCACTGTACAGATAATGAGACTACAGTGCAGGAGGGTTAAGGTTATTTGGGTCTAGAGGCTTATGTTCTGTCCAGGTCAGACGTGTCGCTCTCTGCAGGCACTCATCCTTTAGCAGTCACTGTCCTTGAATATCTAGGGGATAGAAAAGAAAAGGTCTCGGTTCACTCAGCAGCTCCAGAGGAGAGCGGTGCAGGGTCATCACATGTCTTCTTTGTGGTAGGAACTTCTAGGTCTGCCAGGATGTTGGACAGTCAGAAGATCAGAGTCCAAAGATGAGGCCAAGACAGCATTATTGTGGAGCTCTAGGTAAAGGTCAGCATAGGATGTGGCTTTGAAGTGACACTTTGAAATTTGTTGCTTCAGTTTATCGTGGAAAATGCCTAAGATGTAGATCAGCCCAGAACTTTTGACATTCCCCCACCATTGCTCAGGAGAAGGACGAGGTGTCTCTGCCATTCACCCTGTAAAGTGCTGCATAGGACTCTTGCAAGTCAATGCCTGCACCGTCTCTGAGAAGTGACCTCAGCTACTCATCCCTTCCGGGTTCTTCCTCTGCATCCCACCTCCCACGCATCTTTGTGTTCTCAACCACTATCTCTCATCGTAATGGGAATCTGGGAAAGGGATCCTGACAGTGGAGTTGAGAGAAGCTCCTTTCTCCTACTCTTCATCTGAAATTACTGAAGTATTTTCGGGTCATTAGCAAGGACACAAGGTCTTCCTTTCTCACCTTGTGTGGAATGGACCCACAGGAACAGTATTAAAGGGCCGCAGCATTAGGGTGGTTGAGAACTAGTCATCCAGCCCAGACAGTCCTTGGTCTTACAGAGGAGAGGACTGAGGCTGGGAGAAGGGAAGTCTCACAGCTAGCCTGGGGTGGTTTAGTGACAGGGCCAGAAGACACAGGTCTTCTGACACATGGAGTTTTTTTCATACTTCTCTATCTTCCCTCTACTCAGGCTTCTCATGATCCCCGATAAGCTCCTTTTCTTCTGGTTCTCACAGCCTGGAGAGAGAGACTTGCCTCTGGACCGCAGCAGCATGGTCATCCCTAGTGACTCTGACTTCCTGGACACCTGGGAGGTGAGCTGACCCACACCGCCAGGCAGCTTCTCCTCTGTGGTTGGTCTCCAAACAGGAAGTGGTGAGACCTGCTCTTGTTGTTCAAAGACACCAGGGTTGTCTACTTGAGATGCAGGGTTTGCATATTAACAGGGAATAAATACCCAAAGAACTCAGAGACCTCAAATGATGTTCTTAATTGCTTTGGTTTAGTATAGCCTCTTTCTGAAATATTGTGTTAGAGATAGCTAATACAGACCTCCGTTTTTCTCAAATATTCATTTTTTATTTTAAAAATCATATTTTTATTTCAGAAAATGCAGTATAGTAACACAAAGAAAATTTTAAACCGCCATTTTCCCATTATTCAGCAGTATCCACTATTACTGTTTTATAGTTCTATTTAGTTCTGTTCTAAGTGTTTCAGAGGTTGATGGTGGAGCGTGGAGAAGCTTGGCTTGGGGAGGTGGGAGCAGCATGGGGCCTGGTTACCAAGTGTCCAGCCTGTTTCCAGGCTTGAAAGGAAACCCAACTAGAGCTTGAAATAAGGTCATGAGCAGGGGATCCAGAGAAGCAGTGAAGTGAGAGTCTCAGGGAGGTGGGCCATATACTGGCTGACCAAGCACGTGTCTTTCGTAAACCATACAATGGCTGACCGAGTACGTGTGTCTCAGTAACTGGTGAGAGTGACAGAGGATGGCACATTTGAGGCCTAGGAGGAATGTGAGTTCACACTTAAACTTGCTGAGTTCATGGCAGAGTGTGATGGATGAGGCCATGGGAACACCTGCAGTCTTCCAGGTTCCGGGAAGGGGGGCCACAGACCGGGAGAAGTCTCAGGTGAGGGACAGCCTCAGTGAGACAGACTGACCGTGGGGACCATGGGTCCCAGGGTCCCAGCTCTTTCTGTCTGCTGTGTTGCCTCTGATAGGAAGAACAGCTGAAATGTGTTGCGTGTCTGCTAGACACCAGCCTTAGCTAAAGTACTTCTGCACATGATTTCACTTAACACTAAAGTAACTCTGGCATGGACAAATAGTCCTCCTTTTGAGGATATGGGGATGGAGACTCAGTGAGGTTATGTAACTTGCCCAGCCTTCTCCAACCAGTAAGAAATGGAATTGGGAGTAGACCTTGGGTACAAAAATGCTTTGGAAGCTTAAAGTAAAATATTCTTTTTAGAATATTTAGAACATTCTAGAACTTTAGTTCCAGTGCTAGTTTTAGAACATTATGCAAAGTTGCTGAGGGGTGTGGATTATCCATGAAGTAAGATGTGCCCAACAGAGTCCTGTGTTCTCTTCTAGGCCATGGAGGACCTGGTCATCGCAGGGCTGGTGAAGTACATCGGGGTATCAAATTTCAACCATCAACAGCTACAGAGGATTTTGGATAAGCCTGGGTTGAGGTTCAAGCCAATAACCAACCAGGTAAGCTGGTGGAAGCATCAGAGGGCTTAACTGGTGTAGTTGGCTTCCCAGCTGTTATGTCCCTGTGATTTGTCTGGAAACAGGAGGATGGATGGAACGGTTATGGGCAGGTTTAGCAGGTGTATTCAGAAGTGGTGAGGGTCCTGGCAGGTACCTCGCCCTCATTAGAGAGGCATAGAGCCCCCTCTATCTCTTCCAGCCCATGCAGACCGCAGCAGGAAGGTGTAGGTGGCCAGATGCCCCACGCTAGACTCGCAGACTGTGGAAATGGGTATGTGCGCTTCATTCTGCAACACAGAGAGGTGACTGGTAGGAAAGGACCTTTGCATGAATATTAAAGTGTAAAAGTGCACATGTGAGAAGGCAGCTTGATAAACTCTCAGAAACTGAGCATAGCTCTGCAGCTAGCCTCTAGTTCAAGAAACGGAGTAAGACCAGCATCCCACCCCTGCAGAACACAGCCCTGTTCTTCTTTCTAGCAGCATAGATTAGAGTTTGAACTTTACGTAGCTAAGGTAATAATACAGAGAGGCCAAGACGGCTGACTAGAGACACTGATGCAGATCATCCCGGAGAGAAGGGAGGGTTTCAGAGAAAGGGGAGGGGGATGCGCACACTTCAGAGCCTGCCTGGGACTTCATGGAGGGAAACTGCAAACCAGAACAGGAAAAGGAAAAAGAAGAAAAGATACTGGTGCAGATCAAACCCAGAGGGGCTCGGAGCCCAGCCAAGGGGTGAGTGGGGATTCTGTTTCCCCTTCCCACTCGCCTCCAGTGACCAGTAGGCTACGAGTTGTTTGGCTGCTTCTCCGCCCTCTGCGCCCAGGCACTGCTGCAGCCACTGAGCTATGTGGCGAGCTAGCATGACCCTAGAGTTGGACACTGTGCAGCTTCCTTCCTGGGGAGGGCCCAGGGGAGCCGGGGTCCCAGCTCTTCCCTTCAGACTCTTCACACTCCTGCCAGTTCAGCCAGGAGGGAGAATGAGCCATGACTGTGGGAGCAGCCCCTCCCCCAGCTGGCACATCATCCTCCAGTCTCAGGTTTCCACAGAGATGAGACCCACACTTTGCCTCTTGAGTTCCTGGCTTGGACCCAAGGGTGCTCAGTCTGTGACTTCTCTGCCTACTGGCAGCCCCCAGAGGTGTACACCACTGGGTCATATGTGCAGGCTGGATCCTGTGCTCCCAAGACTTGAGCTGGTTGCTAGAGGGCACAGGGAGAGATTTGAAAGCTCAACTTGGGAGGCTAGTGGGTAGGACTGGCAGGAGAATACAGTGGGGGTCCGAGCTGTGATGATCTGATGGAGTAATCACCTCCCTAGCAGAGAGCTGTGCTGTCAGGTGTGGGGACACCCTGCAGAAGGGAGGTCCCCAGCCCACAACACCATCACTGCTGAGCATGGTGGGTTCGGGCACCTGTTTGCAAACAGAGACTGGAAGGAAACTGTCAGATCAGGAGTGGAGAAAGAGGGGCAGAGCTCACTCCTGATAGCCAGTTGGTGAGTTGCAGATGCTTCCTCTCCCACAGTTTGGAGAGGCTACTTTGGCCCTGGCACCTCCCCCGCTTTCTGGAAATGACCGTTGACCACCCCTGCGGAGACTTTGCATAGCCTTCCAGGCCAACCAAACTGAACCCAGCCCAGTCTTGCTCCTCAAGTCACCCCTGCTGTTTTGGAGAACAAGCAATGCCTGGGGAGCTGCAGGGCCCCTCCCACTACCTGGGCATTACCATGCTTGTTGGAAGGGGCTACAGCCCTATTACAGACAGAGAAGAACATCTCTGCAGTTTGCTTATTCCTGTGAGTACAGGGAGAACATCTATATAGCTCATTACAGTATCTTAGTCAAATAGGGGGTGGACACTTCTTACAAGCACCACCCACCAACTCAGAGATTAAGCTGGCAGCCCCAACACAACTCACACTACTGGGAGGAGGGGAACACAGTGGAATAGAAACAGGCATGTTCCTAAGAGCAAAAGCACTATTCGTAGTTCTCTTTAATTCATGCTAAATGAATATTTTCACCTGTAACATGTAGTTGTCACATGTAACTCCCCAGGTTCGTGCATTTATTTAACAGATTATTTTAGCAACTTTTACAATGTCTAGATTGTTCTCAGTATTGGGAGATATCCACAAACAACAGCAAAAAAAGATTCAGACAAAACTCCCTGTCTTTGCCAAGCTTGGTGAGGTGTCAGGGCAGGGTTGGTGCTGCCCAGGACACGGGACTGGGAGTTTGGAGGACCCAGGGACGGTCTTGCTGAACAGGTGCCATGGGGGCATCCAGGTGAGCGAGATGCCCCCAAGGCCATAGATGAGGAGACCTTGACAGAGCTGGGTCTTGGAAATAGCTTAGCCCACCCTCCTCTCAGAAGCGCTCAGGCCTCCAGATGGGCCAGTAGTGGCCAAGATATAGACGTAGGTCTCCTCCGTAGAGCTTCCTGGTAGGCCTCGTGTTCGGCATTGTCATGTAAGCTGTGATTCTTCTTGTAGATCGAATGCCACCCATATTTGAATCAGAAGGACCTGATTGGATTTTGCCAGTCCAGAAATGTGTCCGTAACAGTTTACCGGCCTCTCGGTAGCTCCTGGTAAGGATGGTCAGTGTCTGTGTAAGTTGGGGTCCTAGTGGGAGACTTGGAGGAGGGTTCAGTGGGTGGGGCCTCAGGGATGTCCACAGTTTTCATGCTTCTGGGCAGAAGGCAGGGAACTGGAAGCCAGAGTGGCCCTGGGTGGGCTATCCTGGGGCGGGGCCCTCTGCAGGGATGTAGCCAGCCTGACCTCTGTGAGGACATCCCCAGACCTCTCAATCTGTGCTTCGTGCTGTGCTTAGTTCGGAGCAGCTAAGGGGCCACCACCCACTCATTCAGCCACCTAAGCTGGAAATTGTGCCCCAGTCCAGTCAGCACCAGGATCTGGTGACGATCCTGCCAGGAGAACTTGGACTCTGTCTGTTGATCTCTATCGCTACTGGTGCTGCCTTGGTTGAGTGAGAATTCCCTAAACTTACCAGAGGAGCCCTTAACCCCCTGCCCCCAAACCTACCCATGAATTGTTTGCACAGTAGCTGAAGGAAGTTGTCTCCATATGACTGTGTCACTCTCTTCTTAAAAATTCTCTCAGTCTTGGGGGTGACCTGTGAGGTGTAGCTGGCTGGCTCTGCTAGCTTCTCCCCTCCCTGCAGACTTTCTATGGATCAACCACATGAAGTTGTGACTCCTTGGAGAGAACGTATTCCTTTTAGTCCCCGCCTTGGTGCACTCTGTTCTTTTTACACAGAAATCTTACATTTTTAAAATATAGCTAACTTTGGTTTCCGATTGAAGGTTCAGAGCAACATCACCTCTTCCAGGGCCTCTTGCCTGTCCTGTTCATGCCTTGTGCACAGCCCCTGTCAGCCTGCAGTCAGGATGTTCCTCTCAGTCTCTTCCACTAGTCCAAGCCGCCTGAGTGCAGGCAGGTGTCTCACCCATCCTGTTCCCAGCCTGGGCACATTAGGAGTCCCACAAAGGCTGAAACTATTTGGATTTTACCACCTGTGTGTTTTCCATGTGAAATGGAGCATGAACTTGGTAGCAGCTGGGAAGTCGTACTCCTCAGCTGTGCTCTGGGGTGGAGGAGGCCCTGGTGGAGTGGACGAGTTGCCATCAGAGAAAGAGAAAGAAAAGCTATGCTGTTCGCTTCCCTTAAGAGATGGTGAGGACTGTGACTAGCCCAGTGCTTGTCAAAGGACTAGTAACAGGACTATTTGTTAATAAAATGGCTCCTAGAGTTATGAGGGCTGGTCCCTTGCCTGCACAGCTGTTGAGGGACAGTGACTGTGGTAATCTTCAAAGTCTCTGATAGTAAACATTGCACATGTTCGCAGTAATGACTTTTTTGGTATTTGGGGTGACCTTTCCTGAGCGTATCATTGCTGTCAGCAAATGTCAGTTGATGGTACTCTAGACCCTCTGTTAGGGCCTACAGTAGCCAGGTGACCCTCAGAGTCTGGGAGTGTCGGAGGGCACCTCACAGCAGGGAAAACCACTGTCTCATGCTCTGATGTTGCCACCTGGTTCTTGAGAAAAAGCAAAAATTACACATGAAAAGTGAGGCTGTGCAGCTGAGTCCACCAAAACGTGAGCACCACTTATCCACAGTGAATTTGGAGTGAGGTGCTTTTCTGCATTGTTTAAATTTGCTATAGTCATCTCTATTGCAAACCAGAAAATAACAGATCTGTCGTTTTGGAAAAGGTTTTCCTTTTTAAAAAGAGGAGCACCCATGCTGGCCTCTGGCTCACCACCCTATTGTGTGTCTGTCTAGTGAGGGGCTTGACATGATGGACAACCCAGTAATTCAGAAGATCGCAACGAAGCACAACAAGTCTGCAGCTCAGGTACAAGGAGGGCCGAGGGAGACGCTTACCCTCCCAGAGTCCTGGGGCTGGGCAGTTCCTGGGCAGGGATTGGTGCCCCCAGAGGAGTCGATGGCTCACCAGAGCCTCGTGAGGCAGCTCGCTGGCCGCAGCTGCTCTCCTACTGGTTCCAGCCTTGCACTCTCGCCGCCCGGCCTGTCTAGACATGGAGGATGAGTTCCCAGGACCTCCTCTGTCACCCCACCAGCTGCATGCACAGCAAGTGTGAAACGGACCAGAAATTCATTTATCATATACATATCGTTTTCTCTATTCTAATGCCCAGTTTATTTGGGGGGATTGGACGTGAGTTAACACATTCATCCTCAGGAAGAGTGAGGATGACCTCTGACCTCCTCTTGGCTGACAGCCGTCATCACAATATCCTGACAGAGCTGCTCGGAAAAATGCTCACTTGACCTTGAAGGCTTTTGGCATGGAAGAGCTTATAGTGACAGCTCCTGCTGTCCTTGACCTTTGGACTTTCACTGCAGAATGAAACTCTTAGGAAGTACTGTAGATTTGATTTTATGTAGTTTCCTTCTGCATGATGTTAGACATTTTGTTTCTTACAGATTATGATCCGATTTCAGATCCAGAGGCATATGATAGTCATCGTCAGATCTGTCACCCCAAAGTGGATTAGAGAGAATATCCAGGTAGATGTTTTCCTTTTTATGTTAGAGCAGCAGTTCTCAGCCTGTGGGTTGCGACCCACAGGAACTGTATTAAAGGTTCACGGCATTAGGGAGATTGAGAACCACTGTGTTAGAAGGTTTGGTTGGGGCAGACTGACTCCTGTAAAAACAGCCCCAAGATGTCTGTGGCTTGACCCCTCAGAGGCCTCGTCTTCTGCACTGTCAGTGTCAGTGATGGGCCCTTCTTCAGTGACCCGAGGGCTTCAGTCTTAGGGCTCCCTCTCCCGTAGGGTCTCCGGGCGTAGCCAGGATGCCCTGCTCCTCCACCACAGGTGTGTGTGCACAGAGGGGTGACGGTGTTTGTGCCCTCCCGTGAGGTCTGTGCACAGTGGGGGGCAGTGCTGTCCATGTGCTCACACACAGCAGATGCAAGACCCGAGGAACCAAAGCAGATATGATCCGATGGCTGTGGACAGGCACACGTCCCATTAGGAGGAGTCCAGAGCTGGGTCCATGCGGCCAGCCTGGGGGAGTGGTAGACCTGCAAGCCGTGCAGAGCGCCAGGGTCCCTCAGAGCTGCCAGGACAATGTGCCGGGCCCCAGGCGCCCCTCAGCCATGCTGCACCGACTGGCCCTTCATGGGTAGGGAGTGTTAACGAACTGCTCACTCTTGGCCTCATGCCCTCTTCCCCTCACCCAGTCACTGCCAGCCCCAGATCTCCAGTCAGAACCCCTGCTAATGCCGTGGGGCTGATTTCTCCTGGCTTTCAGGTAGCAAGTCTCCTGTGGGGGTAGAGGTTGGGCTCCCACCCTTCTGAACACATTGGGGTCACTCAGTAGTCCACTCTTCCCTTTCTTTTGACCCAGCCCCACAGCTGGGTTGGAATTGGCAAGGTTATAAGAAGTTTGCACGTGTGGAAGTGGGCCGTGTTCATTAGCGTGTTGGGGCAGCTAAGGGCAGAGGGGTCAGAGTATTATTTCAGAGGGAGAAAAGCAATTACTCAGAAAAATTACACCATGATGTGGATAATACTGTTAACACTAGTAGTCCTAGGGCCAAAGCGGCTCCCTAGTGGGTGGGGTGTGCAAAACAAATGCTTGGTTTGGGGAGAGAGGGTCTTCCCAAATGTCCTTTGCTCCCATAAAATGAATACAGTTTATGTTCCAAGGTTTCCTGAGTTTAGCCAAGGCTAAGCCAACATCAGCCGAACGATCAAAATCAAAGTTCATGTGGGGACCCGGCCTGTGACCCGGGTGAGCTCTGTGGTCTGGAACGTGGCTCTTTCCTGTGTGCCCCTGGCAGGGCTCCCCCAGGGCTTTGTAGGTGACACACGCTCCGCTCAGGTGAACTGAGTTCCCATGAACACTTTATTCTGGTTCTAGGTGTTCAATTTTGAATTAACAGAAGAAGATATGGAGGACATGCTCCAGCTGGACAGAAATCTCCGGCTGGCCACCTTCCCCACGTAAATATAGCTCTTTCTCTTTAAAGTGGAGGAAGCGAGATACACACTGGGGGGCTGGTTCCTGAGGAGGTGTTGGTTATACAGCTGCTCTGCAGGTTAGCTAAACCTTCTTGTCATGATCTTTTCTGTTGGAGGATGGGCCACTGAGTGATGTCAAGACTAACTTCACAGAGTGAGGAGTTTTAAAAATACATAACTACACCATTTGAAAATCTTTCCCTTAAAATTAATCATTCTTCTATTTTTCACGTGTTTTTCAGAACTACAAATCACAAAGACTATCCTTTCCACATACGGTACTGAGGTCACGTCCTCCCTTCCCCTTGTTCCTGCTCAGCCCAGATAGGTGGACACTGGTGACAACGACGTCAACCACGATGCAGGGACGCGCCCCACACAGGTAGGTGGGGTGGATCCCCCTGAGAAGTCCAAAGGATTGAGTGTTTTCTGGGTGATAGAAGTTTCTGCATGGCAGCTTGTGTGGATTCTACTCTCGGAGAAAAAGGTACAGAGGACTCATGAATAAAATTTACCTTCACGTTTTAAGAAAATATTGTCTTATGGGACATCATGAATCACTGCGCACTACTCAGCTGCACACGTGGAAGGGAAGTGGGGTAAATTGGAGATACCATTTCAGTTTAAAAGCAAGGTTTCTTTTTTCTAATTTAAAATCTAAATTTAAATTTTTAAATACTATTTTAACAAAGTCTTCTAGTAAGTCAAATTATTGTGGAATCCCCAAACCAGAGGTGAAGTATGGCTCATTGCCCCAAATCTGCTTGTGTAGCCTGTTGAGACTCAGTGCATCAGAAAGACGCCTGGCAGAGGTGTTCACACCAGGCTGGCTCAGTGCATGGTGGGTACATGGACAGAGCACTGCCAGAGGCCCCGATCACGGCCCTTGCTGCCACCTCTCCATGCACCTGGCCTCCCTGTGCCCTCGGGCACGCACTGATGCCCAGGGATGTACTGCTGTCTGACCCCTTGGCTGCTGTACCGAGGGGGCTCAGCAGAAAGGAAAGCTGATGTCTGCCCCGTGATGCCCCTGTCCTACGCCCACCACATCCATCTCTGTGCCAGCCTCGTAGAGCTGCTGCCCTATCTGGTGCCAGGTCGGGGGAAGGCAGGCAGGGATCTAATGTGAGGACAGTTCCGCCAGCGTCACTTCCCAAATCCATCTTACTGTGGGCAGGCACGCTGAATCTGGATTGAGGGCTCTATGTTCTTCAGTGGACCGCTTCACCTTTCAGGGCTTCGGCTCCTCACCTGTTCAGTGGGGGTCATTGCAGCACCTCTCAAGGTTGTTGATGACTCTCAGCAAGATGGGTTATTACTCCCACTGTTCTCTTCACCATCGTCTTGTTCCTCAGTTTCTCATGTCCACCTCCCTGCCCAGGCTTCCAGACATACCTGGGCTTGTGACAATGTCCTGGCTCTGAGTCCCACAAGAGGGGTTTGCTGCAGCCAGGACCAAATGCAAAGAAGTTTGTTGTTGAGGAGGCTCATTACAGTGAGGTAGACTTGAGGATGGGTGTTCTGCAAGGGGAGGTTTAGTAAGGCTTTTGATAAAGGACTGGAAAAGGGAGGCTACTCAGGGGATCCCTGCCACTCCCATGTCACCAGGCAGTTTCACCAGGGCACTGCATGTCACCAGGGCACACGCCCTCAGCTGCATCCTTATAGACCTAATGTTCCATGTTTCTGATTCTGTCACTCGTTAACTGTGTGACTTTGTGTAGATAGTCTCTTAAGCCTCACTTTTGTCACCACTGCCTACCTAGGGGCGTCGGATGAAGTGGTGCAGCGCGCCTGGCTCTCTATGTGCTTGTGTGTGTGTGTGTGTGTGTGTTTATTTTCTTTATCTCCCAGAGCCAGAAATCTAGCTGTACTATTTTGTGTATGTCACTTGTCACACCTAAACCGGAAGTAGAGTGCAGGACAGTGGTTAGCTGATGCTGGGCTGGGGAAGGGAGGTTGGTGAGCAGGTACAAAGCTGCAGTTAGATGGGGGTAAATTCTGGTGTTCCCCTGCAGACGGGGTCAGCTGAATCCTGAGAGCGAGGTACAGTAGTTTGCATTTTATGGGTTTACTTCCCAGGACCACCTGAAAACTGTCCATTAAGTCTACCACCAGATGGCCTTTGAGAAACATTAACATTCAAGTTTATTTGCAGTTCTGGCAGGAGATGGCAGTGTTTGCACTGCCTGTTTGGTTTTAGGGTTTCTTACACTTTGTAAAACTGCTATGAAGAATGAAATGGTAGATAGCAAAAATAAGAAAACACTGGGAAGGTATAAAGCCTGCAAAGTCTCACAGAGCATATGCAACTGCGTTCTTGACCAGTACTTCCTTTCAAGTAGCTGACAGGTCTGCGCACCTTCTTTCTCTTCTAAGTGTGGGGCTCACAAAGCCTCTTCTTCCCTTCCGTGGCATCTCTGCTTTTCTGCGCACAGAAGTTCTTCCCCACACCAGGGAGTGCAGAGCAGGCCACATAAGAGAAAGGTGTCACTGTGTGCTCTTTAAGGGACTCATGGTGTCAAGCGGCTTCCAGGGGAGACTATTTAAATAGGCCCCATCCTCCATGGGCTCTCCCTCTTTACATGTGAATGTAAAAATCTAAGGAAAAGTGGCAACCAAAGGCATAAAAATCAGGAAACAGAGTCAGGCATCGTTTGTTCAAGGGGATGGGGAGTTGCTGGTCCAGTGGCAGTTTTGTGGTTAGCTGCAGCAGCTGTTTTTCAGTGCACCCAGGTTTCCATCCCATGCACACTGGAAATTGGGGTGCAAACGTGCGTGTGGAGGCCTGTTTCTCCATACCTTCCCACGCACGTTTGCTACCTCTGTCCTCACAGCTGTGTTCAAGAAGGAATGATGTGGACCATCTTTCATGTGTGTGTCCTCTCTGGTGACAGGCCCATGGCATTCCTGTGAGTTCACTGTGGTGCCCCAGGGTGACATGGTACACAGCTTTGCAATCGCATTAATATACCATTTATTAGTTCTGAGATTTGAGCAGTGATAAAATTAATTATGTATTTGTCCATCTCCTCCTCTCATCTCCCTTTCCCCACACAGGTGTCTTATATGTGCCTTGCACTTTACATGTCTACAACAGTGCTCCTGGCCCATCTCTCATCTGCAGTGTCCTTTCCTTACCATTATGCACAGCTGTTAAGTGTGAGGGCAACTCGGTCTTGTCCCTAGAGTCTCACATGCACAGACAGGAGCATGCAGGTGTAATGCTGCACTGTGTGCTACTCTGGGCTCCACACTGGTCATGGCTCATTCTCATTTAACATTCTCAGACTTGATGTCTGTCCACGACCTGTTGTCCTCACTGTTGGGCCATGTGTTCTCACAAGACCAGGTTCTTTTACTTATCCCTGTTCTGGATAAGTAGACATCCAGGCAGTTTTGCAACATTAAATTACCCAGCTTACACACGGATTCTGTCTGAGAGCTGTGGCCAACAGAGTGCTAATGGTGTAACTCCTGCCTGGATTTCCAGGACCCAGTAGCCTTCCACTAGTATGTAATACAGATCTGAAAGCCACATGCCACCAACTCGTCTCTGGGGCTTTGAACACAAGAAGAACATGGAAAGCTATAGCTTCCAAGGTGCATTTCTGCCACGTATGGCCCCTGTCACTTAGAATCTCATCCACCTGCCAACACCAATCCCTCATCAATATTCGCTAATACTTGCATATTTTTTGTGTGCCAGATACATGTCTATGTGTGTACGCTATTGTCGGTGCCATCACCAAGGACTCAGGCTGGACAATGGATTGTAAGCTTGAAGCTTACCAGAGGTGGGCCTCCTCATGCATGTCAGGGAAAAGGCCCCAAGCAACTTCCGCAGCTGCTATTTATTGAGAACAAGCTCCTCTCCCCCAAGCCCAACCCTCCCCCCCACACACACTGGAATTCCACAGCTGATCAAATTCCAACTGCCAAAGTCTGTTCCTTAACATCTAGTGATTGCTTGTGTGTTTCAAAAAACTGCCACTTTTTCTCTGCAAGCCCATGTCCTAGTCAATCGCCACTTTGTCTCTGCAAGGCTGCTGTCCTGTTTCCTACATATCTTGCTACATAGGTTGTTATATAGATCACTACATATGTTGTTACATAGGTTGCTACATATCTTATTACAGGTTGCTACATATCCTGTTACATAGGTTGCTACATATCCCCCTTTTTGTTACAAGACTTTCTTTTTTTTCTTTTTTTTTTTTGTAGAGACAAAGTCTCTCTTTATCGCCCTTGGTGGAGTGCCATGGTGTCACACAGCTCACAGCAACCTCCAACTCCTGGGCTTAGGTGATTCTCTGGCCTCAGCCTCCCAAGTAGCTGGGACTACAGGTGCGCCCGGCTATTTTTCTGTTTTTGCAGTTCGGCCAAGGCCGGGTTTGAACCCACCACCTTCGGTACATGGGGCCAGCACCCCACTCTATGAGTCACAGGCACCCTTGTGCAGGGTGAAGGAAAAAACCTGTAATTGTTTATTTCATTTGCTCTTCTTGTCAAATGGTGCTCCTTCTAGCTAGGTGGAGAAAAGAAAGAAAGAAAAAGAAAAAAACACATAAAATAGTTAATAAAACTACATAAGAGTAGTCAGTGAGTGCCTTCACCAAAGAAAAGGGATTTGTTATGTTGTATTCTAAACAAATAAGGGTAATATTAATTTTACATATTTCATCACCTAACTGTTTTTGGGCTGACCCATAGGGTTCTTGACGCTTCCATAGGAAGGATTAATCAATGCCCAAATTTTCCTGCTTCTGCACATTGTCCATTGCACCCATTAAATGAGCAGCAATAGGCATAGTACAGACTAGAATGACAGGTGGAGAAGTGTCAATCTAAAGGAGCAATAAGGGAAGGATTAAGGAAATACATCCAATAAATAAAGATTCTCTCACCTTTGCTGATACAAGAAGTTTGCTTTGTCTTCAAATTTCTGTTACCAAAGCCAACTGCCTTGTTTAGAACCTTATTAGAGCTTAAAGGGTGTGGACTGAGCTCACCTGGGCTGACAGATTGGGAGGTTTTTTGTTTTGTTTTGTTTTGGTTTTGGTTTTGGGGTTTTTTTGCAGTTTTTGGCCAGGCCTAGGTTTGAACCCACCACCTCCGGTATATGGGGCTGGTGTCCTACTCCTTTGAGCCACAGGCGCTGCCCAAGATTGGGAGATTTTTTTAAGTGATGGAACCCTATATTGATACTTCCTCTCAGAAGCTCTAACTGCAGATGGGGAAAAGGGCGCTGACCATTCCAAGCTACTTCCTGTTGAGGATGGACGGCAACATGGGAGGCAGTTAGAGGTTCTCAGAGGAGGGTGATCTAGGGTTCACAGTAAATGACAATTGGGGTGGAAAGTTTGGAGTAGAATGTTTTCATGAATTTCAGGCCTAAAAAGTTGAGATTCCTTATTCAGGCTGAAATGAGGGAACCTTCTGTCTATAGAAGGAGTGACCAAGGATGGATTTGTCAAGGTGTTGGTGAGGTCTCCTGCTCCTGTTGAGGTTTAATCCAGTGAGCAGGCAGCCACTGCTTTTCTTCTTTTCTGTAATGGTCTGAGCAAACCCTCAACCCCAAGTAGCACATAACCAGGTTTCCATTCAGACATATCAGGTTTCTTATAGAAAATAGGTTGCTACACTTGGGAAAGTGGCAGACGGGTGAGAGATGTCCAGGGACGTTCAGCAGCTGTGTTTCCATCATTGTTGAAATTCAAAAAATTAAGGGTGAACAGGGCTTTACTGAGGATATATCTAGGGCTATTATTCCAGGGTGTATGCCATCTTCCTCTTTTTGTTTAACTGTCATGTCTTGTAATGTTTTGTGGTGGCATTTGATAGTGGCTTGGCCTTGAGAATTGTAAGGAATACCATGAGAAATTTTAATATTCCAGAAGGATAGAAAATTAATTAAGTTTTAGGAGTTGAAATATTTTATCATGAGGGTATTTATTCATTGGTAATTTGGCCTTTTTAAGATGCAAGAGCCAAGGGGCAGCGCCTGTGGCTCAATGGACTAAGGCAATGGCCCCATATGCTGCTGTTGGCGGGTTCAAACCCAGCCCCGGCCAAAAAAACTGCAAAAAAAAAAAAAACCCTAAGATGCAAGAGCCATGTGCCAAGGCATTGATAATTGAAAATTAAGTTGAATTTGTCTTTCTGTAAAAGGAACAACTCTAGAACATGGATCATACTCTGAGTTCACAAATTCTGTTTCTGCCTTTAGCAATTGTTCATAAATTTTTTCTAAATATTGTTGCAATTTTTGTGTGGTTTTATCAGAGAGGAATAGCCACTCTAGAAGGGTATCCTTTTAATAAATAACTCCAGTTGGGGAGTGAGAAGTAGCTATAACTATCAGTCGAATCGGAAACCTAATGTCAATCCAATCTAATTCTTCTGAAGCAAACTCCTTTTCAATGAATTGCAATTCCTCTTTTGCATCAGGGGTGAGTGTGCGAGGATTGTTCAAGTCTGAAGGTCCTTCCAAAATTTTAAAGAGATTAGTTGAAGCATAAGTTGGTATTCCTAAAGTAGGATGTAACTAATTAATATGGCCCAACAATTTTTGAAAGTCATTCGAAGTAGATAAGAAATATAACCAAAAATTAATGCATTGCAGGAGAATTTTGGTTTGAGTTAATTTGCATCCTAAATAAGTATAGGGGGATGTAGTTTGAATTTTTTCAGCTGTAATTTGAAGGCTATAAGATTTTAAGGCAAATATAGCTTGTTTAAACATGTATCGTAAAATGGCCAAGTTTTGGTGGGCAAACAAAATATCATCCATGTAATGAATGATATAGGCTGTAGGATATTTCTTTCTAATGGACTGCAATGCTTGATCGACAAAATGCTGACACAATGTAGGGCTATTCACCATACCTTGTGGCAGAACCTTCCACTGAAAGTGTTGGTAGGGTCTCTGCTGATTATAGGAAGGGACAGAAAAGGTGAAATGGGGTCAATCCTCAGAATGTAAATATGTAGTGAAAAAACAATCTTTTAAATCACTTATATACAAATACCAATTAGAAGGAATCATAGAGGGTAAAGGAAGACTGGTTTGCAAAGGACCCATTGGGGATAATAGTTTCATTGACTTTGTGGAGATCGGTGAGCATTCTCCATATGCCTGATTTCTATTTTATAGTGAAGATGAGGGAATTCCAGGGGCTGGAGGAGGGTTCAATATGTCCTTGTTCTAACTGTTCCTGAATTAAAAATTGTAAAGCATCCAGTTTTTCTTTTGTTAACGGCCACTGTTCCACCCACACTGGACTATTACTCTTCCAAGATAACCTGAGAGCATTTTGGGGGGCAGTGGCCTCTAGGCTAAATTTGACATCTGAAAAGAATGTACAGAAGAGAGGGGTATAGTTACCAAAGCTTTCCATTGTTGGAGTAAGTCACACCCCCATAGGTTAATGGCTGTATCAGCTATGTATGGCTGGATTTGACCATGTTGATTATCCGGTCCCAAACAGGTTAAAGGCAATGTACTTGAAAAACTGAATTTAAAGTTCCTATAAAAGTAACATCAACTACTTGTTTAGGCCATCCCTTAGGCCATTGATTTAAAGCCATAATGGAAACATCTGCGCCAGTATCTAACAGGCCACTAAAGAGTTTATCTTTCAGGGTGAGTGTTAATAGAGACCTATTCTTATTAATAAATGTTTGTCATGAAATACTATTTGTATTGCCAAGATCATTGGTACATTTATTACCAATTAGTTTAATGCAAGGCAGCAACTGGGCAATTTTTTGTCCAGGTAGAATTTGAGTGGGTTGGTTTACTAAGATCAGGATTTGTATTTCCCCTGCAAAGTCGCTGTTGACCACACTTGTGTGAACTAGCACCCCATGAAATGTTAAACCAGTTTTTGCCAGCAATACCCCAACAGAGTCTGGGGGAATAGGACCGCATATTCCTTTCTTAATTTCTGTGCTTTCATGTTAGGAGGTAAAGGAACATTATCACATGCCGGCAAATCTAAAGCGGCACTACCTGAGGTGACGTGTAAAGGGGATTGGATGGGCTGAAGTTGCTGGTGAGTGGGCAAATCCCGGTACTTTTTGTCTAGGGGCCAGTATGGGCCGGACTGATAGTTTCCCTGCTGTAAAGGTGTTCCATTTTGATTGAATTGGGAACGGCATTCATTAGCCCAATGTAATCCTATTTTATACCTGGGGCATACCCCTGGGGGATTGCATTTTTCTTGTCTCTTTTGATTATTGAAATTGCTCTTCCCATTGGTATTCTGATTGCTATTCCTTTTCCAACACTCTTTTTTTCATATGGCCTGGCTTCCCACAATTATGGCATGTGACAAAATTGGTGGCTTTTATGGTGGCTGCAAGAAAATTAGCCTTATAGGGTCCAGTTCCCACATCAGAGCATGCTCATATATATTCCTCTAGAGGAGCATTTTGTGCCCTCAGAGGACACAAACCCTTTTGACACTCAGAGTTAGCGTTTTCAAATGTTCAGTAAGGTTTGAAAAAACATATCTCTAAGTTCTGGCTGAGCAGCAGCTTTATCTACTGACATTTTTAATCAAGCGAAAAACTCAATGTACGTTTCATTTGCAGACTGCATTACTTTAATAAAAGATTTAGAGACATCTCCAGGTGACTGAACCTTTTCCCAGGCTCTGAGACAACACATCTTTGTTTGTATTATAGCTATGTTGCCATATTGAAGTTGTTTTGGAAGGCCCATCCACTGAGCAGAGCCAGCGAGCTGTTCTGAAGTTATGGGAACATTCCTCTGCTGGTTCTGGTGACTTATCAAGTCTGCCCCCTCCTTCCAATAAGTTTTAAATTGTAAATATTGACCAGGTTTGAGAACAGTTCTGGCCAGCATGTCCCAATCATATGGAATAAGATGCTCCTCTTGCACCAGTCCCTGTAATAAGCCTGTAGAAATGGAGACTCCATACCATACCTGTTTTAGGTCTTTTAGAATCTTAAAAGTAAACATATGGCTAAAGTGTTGGCCCCCTTGAGTATATTGCAAATTAGGAGGGATGTCAGTAACTGTAACAGGGAAGAGCCCCAAAGTATTTTCTAAAGCAAAGTCTCCCATTTGGCAACCCTCTCTCATAACTGGAGTGGTGGGAGAGCTATCTTCATAAGGGTGCTGAGGGCAGTGCCAGAAGTTTTATATGAGTAGTCTTAAGTGTGATATAATTCAACTGGTCTTCTAACTGGTTAATCCTGACTTTCAGGGTTTGATTCAGCTTAGATTTATTGAGGCACGAAGGTGGCAATGGATGGGAGGACACAGAGTCCAAAGACTTGGGTTCTTCCACATCCCAAGAAGACCTGGGATGAGGTTCTAATTGAACCTGCTGCACCACCTCATCATCATCTTCATCAGTGTGAAACTGTTGCAACTCCACAGCCCAGAAGCCACCCATTGCTTTCCTATAAATTGTTTTGCTATTTAAAAAGCTCTCTCCCACTACAATTGTCATTCCCTTTGGTAGGATAGGCAGGGATTTGCTTATTATTTTGCCAAAGGTCTTACTATCCCTTTGGTAGGTGCCTATGATTTGCAGGTGTCACTCATGTCAAGTGATCCTGTCCTTTGTTAGGTTACCTATGACAGGCAATGTGTGATTTGCCAAGGGTCTCACTTAAGTGACATTGACCCCTTGGTTGGTACCTATGCTGGCCCAAGGCTACATTGTCCCTTGGTCACTCTGAACAGAGAGTCCCTTTTCCCTCCCCATAACTCCTTCCTGCCGTTTTGCCAAAGGTTACACTTACTCAGAGTTGTATTCCCTTTTGGTCCTTGTCCACTGTCCTGCCGACTGCGCCAGATGTCGGTGCCATCCCCAAGGAAGCAGGCCAGACAATGGATTGTAAGCTCGAAGCTCGCAGGAGGTGGGCCTCCTCATGCATGTCAGGGAAAAGGCCCCAGCAACCTCTACCGCTGTTATTTGAGAACAAGCTCCCCTCCCCAAACCAGACGCCACAGTGGAATTCCACAGCTGATCAATTTCCAATTGCAAACGTCTGTTCCATATAAAAAAACTGCCACTTTGTCTCTATCAATCAGCACTTTGTCTCTGCAAGGCTTCTGTCCCTGTCCTACACATCTTGCTGCACAGGTTGTTACATAGATTACTACATATGTTGTTACATAAGTTGCTACATGTCTTATTACACAGGTTGCTACATATCCTGTTACATAAGTTGCTACACACTATCACATTAATTCAGTGTTCACAGAAAGATAGGAATCATTGCCCATGGCCCTCTGAAGTTTCACTGAAAAAATCAACTCACAAAAGGCAGATTAATCAGAGAAAAATGGAAATAAATGTATTTACTATGTGCACACGGGAACCTTCAGCATGAAGACTCAAAGGCACAGGAGTTGTCCTTGTGCGTGCTTAGGTCCTCTATCATGTAGAGGACCTCCGTCCTCTATCTACAGCTGTGTAGAAATATGCTGGACAAGAGGACATGGTCTGCTGCTGACTGGCCGAGCCTGGAAACCAGCAAGGCCTGTGTGTCCATCTGGACGCTTCTTGACTTCTCTGAGCAGCATCCTTCCCTATGGGTGTGGGCAGGACCCTCTCTGAATGAGGGTCTCATGACCTGCAGTCAAACAAGGAGACTCAGAGAATTTCTTTATGGCCAGTTTTCATATGGAATATTTTTAGGTTTTATGGCTGACTTTTGACAAAAGGAGTTCTGGTTTCTATATCTTCCTTGGAGAAGAGGGATTCTAGTTTCTGCCTCAGAGGAGAATTAAACAGAGAGACGAGAGGGCAAGACAAGGTCAGAGAAACACTTTGGCTTCTGTGGCCTTCAGTTTGAAGTACTGCTTTCTGAGCCCTAACATTTCCATTTTGCAGATGAAGAAACCAAGGGATCGAGAGGTTGAATGAGTTGCCCCCAAATACGCAGCTAGTAAGCAATGTAGGGGATGGGACCCAGGGAATCTGGTTGCAGAGGCTGAGCTCCTACTCATGCACCCCTCTAGCCGTCTGCCGATGGGAATGGTAGCACAGGGCCCGCAGGTGCCGGGCGTGGGGTTCTCCGGGCAGCACCTCGCACTCAGAAGCAGATGGGCCGCCACATGCACAAGGCGGGTCCAGCACCCTGGGCTCTGCCTTTCCTGCCCACTCGGCACAGGAGTGCTTTCCTCTGTCTGCGGCACCCGCTGTGATTCAAAAGAGGCCTGGGGGTAATGAACTGTTAGCTTGTGACATTGGCACAAAGGTTGTTTTGTTTGTTTTCTTTTGTTTAATGCTATGTGTTCGCAGTTTTATTTCCGTGTTTATGTTTTTTCCCATGCCTTTGTGGAACAGCTAGTTCCACACTATCTTGGAATTCATCTTTTTCTTAAACTATGCAAATAAGAGAGAAGGGATAAGACTTCTGCTGTTGATCTGGAGCGAATAGACACATCTCCCTCCGGGCTAACATATGGTTCGGTGACAGTGCCTGAACCTGCCAGCACAAAGCCCACTTCCCTGTGGCGCCTACGGGAAACCAGACACTCCTTGGCAGTGCTGAAGAGTATTTGATGACCAAATCAGAAGAACTCGTTTAAACCTACAAAACTAATCTGTAGATGACCAGCATTAATTTACCTGGGAAATCACTGGAGAATCGTTGCCCTGAGACAGGGGCTAGTAAATCAATATATGCTTGATTTACATCCAGGCCTGATACTACAAGGAGGAGGTATAGTTAAGTCTAGGAGGAGAGGTGAGGACTGCAGTTTCTTAGGTAGAAAAGTCACATCCGCAGAGGGAAGTGGGGAAGTCTCTGAGAGCTGCAGAGCCTGAGAAGGGCTCCTTCCCGCACTGAGATGCATCACAGCGAAGGAGATTCTGCACAACTGTCGTGCAGTTAATCCTTACAAAATATCAGTATAACGAGAATATCCCTTGTCAATGGGAGGAGAATGCAGTCAACGAGAGACTATTCAGAACAAGAGAATTGCTGAGGTTTGATTAAGTTGTGACAGCTGCGGGGACAGATAGCTGATACAATGCCACATTACCCAGCCCCACCTGGGACCCAGTGGATTTTATGACAAGTCAAGTTGGGCCCTTTGTTACAGTTCCCCAGGTCCTGGAGGCTTGTTCCTTTCTACTGACTACTTTTTCTCTTTTGGTCCTACTAGGTGGCTTATATTGTTTTTTATCTTCCAGTTCATGGATTACTTCCTCTAATGCATACATTATGCTATCTATGGGATTCACTGAATTTTTATTTGCATTATTATATTTTTCTGTTCTAAAGTTTCCATTTGGATTTCTCTCTCTCTCTCTCTCTCTCTCGCAGTTTTTGGCTGGGGCTGGGTTTGAACCCGTCACCTCTGGCATATGGGGCCAGCACCCTATTCCTTTGAGCCACGGGCACTGCCCCTCCATTTGGTTATTCTTTGGGTTTCATATTTATTTGCTGAGACTCTTTATTGAAATTTTATAATTTTTATTTGTTGGAGTTGTTTATAATTGCTTGTTGAAACGCTTTTTGTGATGATTGCTTTAAAACCCTGGTCAGATGACATCATGGTCATCATCTGGGTGTAGGCATCTTTTGTTTATGTTTCCATTCAATTTGAGAACTTCCGTGTTCTTGGTATGAGTGTTCTTTATTAAAATTTGGAGGTTTGGGGTATTATGTATTGATTAAATTTTAAATCCATTTATAAGTTCTAATAAAATTATATTGTGTGGAAAATTCACAGAATAAAAGGAGTGGGGAGATAAGAACTACAGAGAGGTGAAAAGCTCGACTTTGCAAACACGAAGGCTTACCAGATGGTTCACGGTGTGTGAGATCCACATCCCCTGTGATCACTTCAGAGAAGCTAATGCTTCAACCTCAGTGAGACAGGAGGAAAACAGAAAAGCAAGTGCTAACGCTGTAGTAGGTTGGGCTATTTAAAGTACATCTTCATTTTCTTCACAAAAAAGACTAGATTTAGAGGCATTTATTTCCTGATTAGGGGACTTGAGTGAACTTGTGAAGGAGCAGGATAAGTCATGTGGAATGAGATGTTCTCTAGTCATCAGCCAAAATCAAAGAGCTCTGAGCAGCCACAGACTCTGTTGTTACTCATCATCCAAAAGCGGAGAATCTGGGTGGTTAGCAAATCTAAAAGGTAAAGAGAGAGTCTTGGTCAAGTAACTGTTTCTGCACTGAGTAAAGACAGGTTTCTGTTAAATTTAGGCAGAAGCATGGAAATTAACATAGTTTCCTTTGAGCTAAGTACAAATCCAATTAGTCTTGTAATAACCACGCACTGTTGCATCACACTGTCATGAAGATATCGTGGACGGTAAGTGTGTCCACACACACACACACACACACACACACACACACTCCAGTCCGGTCAGGTTGTGCAGCTGTGTCATTCTGCAGTATAAGGAGATAAACTGTTGTGTTCATGCTTTGCACTTCTTGGAGGACAAAACCAAATTCTCTCTCTTTTAAAATAATGTCCAGTGTTTTAATATATTAGGGTAATAAATATTAATATTTTAAGGTATTGATGAGAAAGGTGATAAAAAAATTTCACCTTCAATTTGTTTCAAGCACTCAGAAATAATTTATCTATGACTTCAATAGGATAAATTTTTATAGTAAACTTAGAGATAGATATTCCATGTTAGCAACGTAAACTCTGTGTATAAAATAATAATTTTGAGATACAAAATGCTAAATCATTGAATAATTATTATTGATTAGTATTACTGATGTTTATGGGTAATTGCCTACATCTCCATTCTCTCTTACCTCTGGATCATTCTATTACATTGTTTATTCAACCAGTGTTTATTGAGTACCCAGGGAGATAGTTTCAGAACAAAAATGAAACAAAAAGGCTCCCTCAGAACCCAACACTCTGCTGTAGTGAACAAAAGGCTAACCTTAGTCAGGAAACTCTGTGGCATGTTAGACAGGTGTCTGTGGCAGGGACGGGAACAAAGCTGAGTGGAGGGCAAAGACGTGCCTGGAAGAGTTGCTTCTTTAGTTAAGTTGGGCAGCGTATGGGTTAACACCTGCAGGGTGTGGGGGAGAGGCCCCGCGAGTTACCTGGAGAAAGAGCTCTCCTGGCAGAGAACACAGCCACTGCCCAGGCTCTAAGACAGGCCAGGACATGTGAGCAGGGCTGCCTGGGGTCCGGAGGGGAGAGTGGTGGGATGTGGACAGAGGGACAGGTGACTGTTGGCCCTGGTAGGTCTGAGAGTGCGTGCACTCTGTGTCCGGAAAGGGAAAAGACGGGCACCCGACTTCACACCGTTCAAACTGCTCCCTCTGCTGCTGGCTCTTCCCCCGCTGTCCTGTCCCCACCGGTGTCCACGCTGGGACGAGTTACTTACAGACGATCATGACTAAAATAGCTCATGTTCCTGTTGAGGCCATCGAGAGTTTTCATATCCTCTGGTGTCAACTGGAAATCAAAAACCTGTCCAAGAAGGGAGAGGCCAGTTCAGTTTCCTGGGACACCTCTGTCCCTCTTCTCCCTCCCCCCACACACACAAATTCACATAGGAATTTGTTGAGGGTTATGAGACCTTTATGGTACACCTGGGATTCATTCAGTGGCAAAACTGATGGGAATCTGTTCATTCCAGCAGTTGAGACGGCATCTCTAATCTGCCCTCATGTTTTTATTGGATAGCTGTTCTTGTAGCAAAGCCCAAATCTCACATAATCTAATTCCTTTACTTTACAGCTATAGAAGTCAAGGGATGGTTGACCCGGGGCCATACTGTAGGGGCAAAACCAGGATTGGGCCCGATTCTTGGCTCTGCGCCCTACACTTCCTGGACATCAAACACCCCTGCAGCAGTGAGAGGCTGAGACAGCCAGTGCAGTGTGATATGCAGAGTGTGCCAGGAGACAGCTCTGCCCACACCTCACAAGTGCCCATGTGCCACGCCAAAGGATGTGCCTCTCTGTCAGCCCGGACGCCTGCACCCTGCTCTACCTGGAAGTTCTCCTGGATTCTCTCCTTGCTGAAACTCTTGGCCAGGACCACCACGCCTCGCTGCAGCTGGTAGCGCAGGGCCACCTGGGCTGGGCTTCGCCCGTGCTTTTCAGCAACTGCGTTGAGCACTGGATCCTCCAGGAGAACTGGGTTGCCTTTCTTCACCCTGAAGGGAGAAGCAGAGATGCTACCCATTTGAAGTTGAATATGCACTTTACTTGGAGGCTTCTTCAAGCTGGGGATGGCTAATACCCTAGAACTGCAGTCCCCAACCCCTGGGCCATGGAGAACCGGTCCTGGTCACACGGCAGGAGCTGAGTGGCAGACAAGTGAGCGAAGCTTCTTCTGTATTAACAGCCGCACTCCATCACTCACAGCACCACCTGAGCTCTGCCTTCCGTCAGATCAGTGCTGCATTAGATTCTCACAAAAGCAAGAATCCTGCCACAAACTGCATGTGTCAACTGCATGTGACAGGGATCTGAGAATCAAATTCTCCTCTGAGAATCTAATGCCCAGTGACCTGAGATGGAGCTGAGGGGGCTCTCACTGATTCTGCATTAAGGTGAGTTTGTAACCGTTTCATTAGGTATTACACTATAGTAATAATAGAAACAAAGTGCACGATAAATGTAATGCACTTGAATCATCCTGAAACCATCCTCTCAGCAACCGGTCCGTGGGAAAATTTGTCTTCCATGGAACTTGCCCCTGGTGCCAAAAAAGGTTGGGACCACCGCCCTAGGACCTTCCTTATGCCCCCTCTGACTGTCTCAATAGCTCTTTTGCTTCTTTTGTTTTAACCATAGAAGAAGGCCAAAGGAAAGTAAGGTAGCAAAGGAAATTTGGGTCCTTTTTTCCATTTTTTTAGTATTTCTGAGAAATTTAGTGAAAGTCTGAATAAATAGAGACCACATAATTGTTGAAAGTAAGACTGAATTTCTACCATCATAATAAATAACAAACTATTGTATAAGACTTTGCTATTTCAAAAATGCTTTCAATAATTTCATTATGTATTAATAATAATGTTTTATTGAGTCCTTACAATGTAGGTCTAGGTTAGGCAAATGGTTAACAAAAATAAATTATTCCTGCTATCTACCTTTAATTTCTTGAGTTGAGAGATGACTTCAAAAGGTACAATATCCGTGATTCAAATAACTTTACAAAGATAATTACCACTCCTTGGCTGAGTCGGTGCCCAAGGCTCCATACGCAGTCAAGACGATGTCCTTGGACTTGCAGAACTCCAGGAGTTGGCTCCGGTTGTAGTAAGGATGGCATTCCACCTGCACAGTACCAAGCAGGAATGTTAGGTTACTGGACCACCAAAGCCAAATTTACCAGAAACATGCAGAGCTGTATTGCGTGGTATCAAAAATATTCAAGGCCACCAGCAGCTAGGCCGGGCACGGTGACTCACACCTGTAACCCCAGCACGTTGGGAGGCCGAGGTGGGTGGATCGCCTAAACTCAGGAGTTCCAGACCAGCCTGAGCAAGAATGAGAACCCATCTCTAAAAAAAACCTGAGCATTGTAGCAGATGCCTATAGTCCCAGTTACTTGAGAGACTGAGGCAAGAGACTCACTTGAGCCCAAGAGTTCGAGGTTGCTATGAGCTAGGATGCCACAGCACTCTATCCAGGGTCATAGAGTGAGACTCTTGTCTCTTAAAAAAAAAAAGAAAGAAAGAAAGAAAGAAAAGAATACCAGAAACACTGGTCGACTCACGGTCATGGTCACCGCCCAGCAGCTGTACCAAAGGCTCTACTTTAGATCACACCCCCAGGGCTAGCATAGCAACACAGAGTCGACAGTTACCTCATGCTCTTGGAGGACAGGATGAGACACAGTCTCCAGACTGAGAAGTCACAGTGGGAGCTGTGGTTCTTGCTCATTTGCTGTCCGTATATAATTTAGTTACAGAGTTAGAAGAACTTTCTGCCTTTCTTAGTTCTTTAATCTCAGCATTCCTTATTTTTATCTCCTCTCTTCAATGCTCGTACCCTTGGGGCTAATAAAATCATCCTCAAAAGATGTTTTTAACCTTACTGAGATATAAGTTATATTGCGAAGTGCACACACTCAAAGTCTGCATCCTGAGGAGTCCGGAAGTCACACGCACCTGTGATACGTCACCTCAGTCAGTACCCCACACATCCAGCACCTCCAGAAACTTCCTTGTGTTCTTCTGTGCTTGTGGTTTTGGTTTGGTTTGTTTCGGAGGTTTTTTTAAAAATAAGAACACTTAACATGAGAGCTATCCTCCACATGTGTTAAAGTGCACGTGCTGTTAACTACAGGTATAGTAATGTCCAAAACATATAAAAATCTCCAACGGCTCAACGGTAAAAAAAAAAAAACTCAATTAAAAAATGGGAAAAGAACTTGAATAGATGTTTCTCCAAAGAAATCATCCCTCAAATTTGACTTTTTCCTCATGTCATCCTTGGGCTCCAGGAACTAGAATGTTTTCCTTTCCTCTGTGACACCTTTGCTTGATCCTTAAAACCATCCCCAAAACTGGCCCCACCCTGAATGACTACACCCATCCCCTTCCCCCAGCTTCAGTCTTGTCCTGAGTGGACAGGAATTTGAAAATACTTTAGCCCTTTTACTATCAGGTGGAAATAAATTGATAGTTGTTATTAGTCAGAACAAAGTTATTAGCATCATTATATTCACATATCACAATTGACAGAGGGTACTGTGCTGTAAAGGGCATAGGTAGCACTGTACTCTCACTTTTCCATTTTTCTCACTCTGTGCACATGGAGAGTAAGAAACTAGGATTCTTATGCTGAACTTTAACCGTTTCTTTTTGTTCCCTTGTCCAGATGAAATGTGGGCCAAGACTGATGCCTTCACTAATGGGATGGGCTGTCTATGGGCCAACTCACAACCAGCAACGGGTGCACATGCACTTTTAAAAATGATAAAATTAATAGAATTTTTCTGAGAGTAGTTTTACATTTACAGAAAAATTATCAGAAAGTTCTCCATACCCTGCTCCTGCCACCCAAGCCCCTAATTTCTCCTATAATTTATTCATACATATTAGTGTGGTACATTTACTGCAGTTAATGAACCAACACCAATACATCATTATGGGGCTCATGCTTAAAACCACAGATCTTTTGAGCAGTTTTGGAGTTTACAAGGAAAAGTTTGAATTAAAAGTGGGAAGTTCTCATCTATCTCCTCACCCTCCCCCCCAAATTTGCCTATTATTACTGTTTTACATTAATATTGCATATTAATTTCAATGGTAAGCCAATATTGATATATTATTATTAAGCAAAGTTCATACTTTATGTTATGCAACTCTTTGTGCTGTGCAGTTCCTGGGTTTTGACAAATGGAAATGGCTTGCATTCACTATTAGAGACCCTAGGAAACAACAGTTACACTGCCCTAAAAGTCCGCTCTGCTCCATCCTTCCCACCCTTCAACTCCTGACCTTGCAACCACTGATCTTTTAAAGTCCATAGTTTTGCCTTTTCCAGCGTGTCACACAGTTGGAATCCTACTGGATGTAGCCTATTCAGTCTGGCTTCTCCCTCTTAGTAATGGGCATTTAGCTTCTCTCTGTGTCTTTCCATGGCTTGATAGATCTTTTTATTGCTGAATAATATTCCTTTGTCTGGATATACCACTCACATACTGAAGGATAGCTTAGTTGCCTCAAAGTTTTTGCAATTATGAATAAAGCTGCTGTAAACAACTGTGTGTAGGTTTTTGTGTGAACATAAGATTTTGACTCATTTGGGTAAATACCAAGCCACATGATTACTGGATCATGGGGTAAGAGCACATTTAGTTGTGTAAGAGAGTGCCAACCGGTCCTCAAAGTGGTGGTATCATCACGTACTGTCACCAGCAGGGAGTGGGTTTCAGTCACCCCACATTCCCACCAGTGCCTCATGTTGTCAGTATTTTGGGTTCTATGCATCTAACAGGTAGATAGTGGTTCCTGTTTTCGATAGTGGTTTCAATCTGCAATTCTCTAGTGATACATGATGTCAGCAACTTTTGCATCTGTATATCTTTGTAGAATTGTTCAGATCCATTACTCATTTTTACCTTAGGCTGTTTGTGATGCATTATGGTTGACTTTAAAGATTTCTTTGTGTATTTTGGATATCAATCTTTTATCAGATACATGTTTTGCAATTATTTTCTCCCCTCAGTAGCTTATCTTTTCATTCTTTGAGCAGTGTCTTTTACAAAGCAGGATATTTGTTAATTTTAATGATATCCATAGCATCAATTCTTTCTTTCATGGATCCTGCCCCAGGTGCTATATCTAAAAAGTCATTGCCAGGCCAGGTACAGTTGCTCACACCTGTTATCCAGCACTCTGGGATTCTGAGACGGGAGGATCCCTTGAGCTCAAGAGCTCCAGACCAGCCTGAGCAAGAGCAAAACCCCCATCTCTACTAAAAATACAAAACCTAGCTGGGCGTGGTGGTGGGCACCTATTGTCCCAGCTACTCAGGAGCCTGAGGCAAGAGGATAGCTTGAACCTGAGAGTTTAAGGTTTCTGTGAGCTATGAGGCCACTGGCACTATATCCAGGACAACACACTGAGACTGTCTCAAAAATAAAATAAAAAATAAAAAATAGTCTTCACCATACCCAAGGTATCTAGGTTTTCATGTAGGCATTCTGGAGTTTTTTGCACTTCATATTCAGTTCTGTGATCTATTTTGAGTTGATTTCTGTGAAAGATAATAATGTCCAGATCCATTTTGGGTTTTTGTGTTTTTTTTTTTTTGCATGTGGCTGTCCTGTTGTTCCACACCACTTGTCAAAGGATGCTTTTTCCCCATTGTGTGGCCATTGCTCCTCTGTCACCATCCAGATGATGGTGTGGGGGGGTCTGTTTCTGAACTCCATTCTGTTCCATTGTTTTGTTTGTTCCTTCATCAACACCACACAGCTACGGTTACTACAGCTGTACAGTGTACCCTAAAGCTGGGTAGTTTACACTAACTTGGTTCTTCAGTGTTGTGTTGACTATTCTGGGTCTTTTGCTCTTCAGTGTAAATTTTAGGATTAGTTTGATTGTATCCACAGAATGACTTCCTGAGAATTTTATTGTGATTGCATCCAATCTCTAGGTCAAATTGTTAATAACTAACATCTTAATGTTGAATCTTTCCATCCATGTGCATGGAATATTTATTTATTTATTTAGACCTTCTTTGATTTCTTCAGAGTTTTACAGTTTTCTTCATCTAGAGCTTACACATATTTTGTTATATTTATACCTAAATTATTCCTTTTAGATGCTAAAGTAAATGGCATTGTGTTTTTGCTTTCAAACTCCATATTTTCATTGCTGGTACAGAGAAAAGCAATTGATTGCTGTGTGTTAACCTTGCAACCATGCTGCGTCACTTTGCAGCCGCAGACTGTGTAGATTCCTGCCGCTGGAACTGCGCACTTCCCTTCCCCCAGGTCAGTCTCACCCACAACTCGAGGTCTTTAGGAAGTGGCTACTTCAGAGTCCTGTGGCCAGAAACTGAGGAGACTTTCCTCTGATAGTCATCGTGAAAATGTGGTAGGCTCCCACAGGTAAAATTCATGCAACACGGAGGTGTCCCCAGGACTGGAGCCCTCTGCAGTTCCTCTGGCCCTGTCCACGCCGAGCCTCCAGCAGCTCATTAATGGTAGTCTGTGTCCTCCGGCCCCAGCACTGGCTCTGGCTATGGATTCTGCTCCTGGGCTTCTGCAGGAAGTGGTAGTACTGTTACTACCAGCCTGTCTCTCCAATTTGGGAGACAGTAATTTCTCCTGTGACCTCATTTATCTGATAGGATAATCTAAGAATAATTATTAGTTTTCTGCTTGTTGAATTGTTTTCATTACCATGAGGACATATGTCATGTCTTCCAAGCTTATAATCTGCTAGCCTATAAAGGATTAAACATCATACTTAACTACCACAGCCACCAATATCATAACTCATCTGAGGAATTACTGAGAACAAGACATTCTCCTGGCAAGCCTAGAAATCTCTTGTGACTTTGAAGGTAAGAGGAGCAAAGTTCAGTCCTGTAGTAGTAAGGTTAATGTTAAACATGAAGCATTTTATGGCGGTTGCAACACTAGCCCAGAACAAGAAGTTTGCTGGATGCACTTTTTGACACTGCTTGCCTGGACTCTGGTGATAAGAGCAATGGGCAGAGAGAAACCAGAGGCCTCAAGGAGGCCTCCCTGGTGCTATGCTCTGCACCAGACCTGCAGAAGAGGTCTGCCATCAGCTTCCTAGGCTGGCTCCGGCCTAGGTGCAGACAGATTCTGCGGACTCTGCCCTCATGGCTGCCTCAGCCACGAACACTAAGGAGAAGGCAGGGCAATTTGTTGGAGTAAAAGCAGTCCGGGACCCTGTCATACCTCACCTGAGCTGACTGCTCATGGTGACCCATTTGCTGCACAGGTTGTAGTGAGCTGTACTTTGGATCAAGCTTTCCATTCTGTGCAATCTCCCTCCCAACCAGTCAGCCTCCACTTGGCCAAAGGCCTTTCACCACGTAGAGCTCAGGGTAGGGTCTGGCTTCTTTTTTGATTTTTTACCAAGTATTACAGTCAAACCAGTTTTTTTTTTTTTTTCTTTTTCTACATTAGTCATGCCCAGAATGCAGGTAAACTTCCCAGGGGACACAAAAGAAAACTTTTTAGAACTCATAATTGTATTTTTCATCCAAAAAAATAAACCTTACAAATATTTAGTATGTGGATAGACCCTCCTGACTCTGTCTGCCTGTTGAATGTGTTAAAGGCAGTGTGATCCTCTGTGGAAAGCATTGTCCCTTGTCCCTGGGCTCATATGACTTTTGCCATAACCATCTTTCATGTGATTCTGTTTGATGTGGGTTTACCCTTATGAGCAGCGTCTAAAACTAAATCTTTAACTTTTTATTGTAGTAAAGTGTACATAGCATACATTTTACCATCTTAACCATTTTTAAGTATCATTAAGCACATTCACATGGTCCACAGCTATCGCCATTATTCATCTCCAGGGTAGCCTTTTAGAAACAGTAGCTTTCCATGAGTTTGAGAGAGGTGTACCACTGACAGGCTCAGGGGTTGTCTCATGGCACAGAAGCTAAAGAGTCATCAGACATAAGGAGGAATCGCCTCTCTTCCTTTACATGCAAGTGTTCCGGATTTACTGGTCTTCTATGTGACGGGAAGTAGCTGTTGGGCATTGACTGGTTCCCACTCCTAGGACCAATTCCGGAAACACCTAGTTAATGTGCCATTAGTATAGAAAGCCCTGAGATGTTTTTTGCAAAGCAACGTGGCCTTATGTATTGTCTCCATAACTTGAAATGTGTTCTGTTCTCTTGAAGCATCTGATGTTCCAAAGTAAAATACATGAGAGGGGAATGTCCTTGGTGGCCTTGTCAAACTGAGGAGAGAGAAAGCTGAATAGCAGAGCCAGCGGAAGTTGGTGGGCAGACTGGCGGAGCTCACCTGGTTGCAGACAGGCTTGTACTTGAGCCCAGGCTTGTTCAGGATCACCTCCAGCTGCCTGCGTTTAAAGTTGGACACCCCAATGGACTTGACCAATCCCGCATCCTTACACTTCTCCAGGGCCTGGGAAGGAAGGGTTTATGAGAGGTAACCTGTGTAACAGGCTAGAGAAGAGAAATAAATGTTAGCGTTCAATAAGGATGGGGTGGGGGTGGGAGCAGAGGAGACTGGGAGAGGCACAGGCTTTCCAGGTGCAGGTGTCAATCATGAACATAAGAGAAAAATGAAAAGTAATAGGGAAAAATTAGGTTAAAGTTAGAGGAAGGAAAGAGTGCAAGTGACTAGGATAGAACTAAAGGAGTCAAAAGCCTAGAATCAGCAAAGCTGGCGTGGCCAGGGGCAGAGCGGAAGGCGGGAATGCACCTGCCAGCCCTCTGGCTCCCTGAGTTCTCTGCCCCCAGGTCCTACTACCATTCGTCTCGCTTGCTCTGTCCCCTTGCTGTTCCTTGAACATGGCAGTTTCGGCCCTCTTAAAAGGTTTGCCTTGGCCCTCTTTCCACCTGTGTCAGTGTTCCTCCAGACACCCATACAATCAGTTCTTTCATTTGCTGTAACTCTTTGCTCAAACATCACATTTTCTAAGAAGCCTCCCCTGCTACTCTGTCCTTAAATGCCGATCTGTGCCCCAAACCCACCCAGGCAGTCCGTCCTCCCCTCAGCTCTACCTGCCCCACGGAAAGCACCTGCAACTCCACGGCTGGGACCTCACTGTTCCCTGATGCTGCCCTAGTGCATGGAGCAGAGCGCAGACCGGCCACTCAGTAAACACTTACTATTTGAGGATTAAGTGAATGTCTTGTGACAACAGAGGCAGAGGGCCATGTGGGGGTGCTCCTGAGCTTGAACGGGCAGATTTGGGCCAGATCCCCCTTTCCTGAGCCCCTTTCCTGAATCCTCAAAGTGCAGACATGACCTCTCTGGAGCTTCACTCACCTCCCATGTGCTGCAGAGATCCACAGTATCAAAAAGGAATTTTCCATCTGTGTCCTTTGGGAAAAAGTCCTCCCCAGGCTGGAACACAGGAAAGAAGGACAGCTTGTACAAGACTGTCTGGCCCCAGCCCAGCTGTTGGGGGCCTGAGACCTTGAGATCAATGGAACAGTGCATCCTTATTCTTGGGAGGGTTTGTAAAGAGAGGCTACAGGCAAAGGAAGTACACTGAGGAAACACTTCCTCAAGTGCTGTGTCAAGGTCCACCTGAGGCACCTAGGACCCACCCTACCCAGAGCCCGGGGTGGCATCGTGCCCCAGGGGCCCTTGCAAAGAGCTCTCAGCCTGGCAAGCAACTTGTCAGCATCTCAATGCAGGCTCCCGTCTACATTAAACTTTCTCTTCCTGGACGGCACTGCATGGGAGGACACTCCCCTGCACCACGAGCATGGGGCTGAGATTGCAGAGTGTGGGAACTTGAAAGTACAGCAACACCCCAACATGATGGAGGCAGAGGTGCTGGGAGCAGTGACCCCATTGCCCTCGGGCTGAAGGAGTGAACCAGGGTGAAACAGTTTTCAGAAAAAAAGAAAAGCTCTCAAAGTACTCTGTTCTTGCCATCCCACAAACTGTGCTGTCCCAGATCAGCAAAGTGAAACAGCCGGTGCTGACCTTCAGAGACACCGGTATGTGAATAAGGTAGAGATCCACGTAGCTCAGCTGCAGTTTCTTCAGAGACCTTTCCAGGCATGTTTGCACCAATTCTGGGCGTAAAAAGGTGGACCACACCTGCAATGGTTGAAAGACCGGTCACGTGGGACAGTTTCCTCAAAAGGCCTTAGGATAGATAACGAAATGGCAAATAGGCAGCATCGATAACCAGATCTCTCCTGCAGCAGAGAAGTGACAAGTTACGCAGTGAGGCTGCTGACTGCTTCATCAACATAGCACATTCTCATACTAAGTTAAGGCAATAAATGTAAGGGAATAGAGGTATGATTTTACAGCAGAGGTTCTCAAATTTTAGAATATAAAATTACCAAGTTGGCCTGTACAAAACATACTTTCCTAGCTCCTAGCACATTCACAGTAGCTGGAAACCAGCCTGGGAAATTGTCTGCTGGACAAGAGCCCCAAGTGTTTTTCCATAGGAAATTAAACGCATGAGAACTCTCCTGGGAGTAAGTTAGTCACTTCATTTTAAAAAGTATTAATCTAGGGGAAAATTAATCAAAATGACTAAAGTGTAGGAAACAAATGTTTTGTATGAAAGAAGAATCAAAAGATGAATGTGGAAGGCTGGTGCTATAGCTACACCACCTTCAAAAACAGTCACGTGTCACATTGTTGATCTAGAGAGGGAAAGAATATCCCTTTATAGACTTCATAGATTGACATGCATGGGCTACAATGCATTCTTTGTAGGCCACTGCGCCTCACGTGTGTGTGTGTGTGTGTGTGTACACATGTACGTGTACTGTGTGCACACGTGCGTATGTGTGCTATGTACTGTGTGCACACTGGTGCATGTGTGTTTTCCAGACAGTAGCAGTTCAATAAACACCAGGAGCTTCCTCTGCAAACTGATATCTAAGTCCTTCTACTTGTTGTAGATACCACGTCAGAGGATAGAGAGGATGTTAGGAGGAAATGGCTCAAGAATATTGCTTAAAGTACAGCAGTACTTTCACAGACATTAATTTCATCCTCATATGTTATTCCTACTTCACAAGGATAAATAAATATGCATTGACCACAAAATAGCTGGAGATTTGGGACCAAGGTTCAGAGAGGCTGAAAACTACTTTGGGGTTAAGAAATGTCAAAGTAAAACAGAACATCAAAGAATTAGAATTTGATCCTAGATTCCTCTGATCCCAAAGTCCATTCTTTCTTGCCAACTCACATTACCTCAAACTATGGCTAAAGATCAAGTCATTTTGTCAAAACTTGGGCACAGCAGAGTTGGAAAGGACGAGTCATTCCTGAGTTTTAAAAAATACAGTGTAAGAACAGCCAGCATTTTTGAGCATTTAAGATGTATCAAATACTTTTCTATGAGCCCTACATGTATTTTTCTTAATGAAACTCACAAAAATCGGCTCGGCGCCTGTGGCTCAACGGGCTAAGGCGCCAGCCATGTACACCTGAGCTGGCGGGTTCGAATCCAGCCTGGGCCCGCCAAACAACAGTGACGGCTGCAACCAAAAAATGGCCGGACGTTGTGGTGGGTGCCTGTAGTTCCAGCTACTTGGGAGGCGGAGGCAAGAGACTCGCTTGAGCCCAGGAATTGGAGGTTGCTGTGAGCTGTGATGCGCACAGCACTCTATCCAGGGTAACAGCTTGAGGCTCTATCTCAAAAAAAAAAAAAGAAAGAAACTCATTAAAATCCTGGCAGGTAACTATTAATTATCTTCATTTTACAGCCTGTGACACTGGAAGGTAGAGTCTAGGTATTTTGTGCCAGGTCACACATGGAGTGAGTGACAGAGCCTAGATCCAATTGTAAAAGTAAGTCTGATACAGAGTCCAGGCTTTTCATGGGACAAGGTCTGAGTGGATGACGATCAGACCAATACGGAGGGAAATTTGCCAAGAAGCTGTACGGCTGAGAGGGGCTTCCCACGGCACGATGTGACGGGGCACAGCACCTTGGAAGTGTAGAACAGGTCTTCTCTCCTCACAGCGCCACTGGCCATCTTCCTGCGCAGGGCCTGCCCGATCTGCTCCTCATTTTGATACAGGTACGCTGAGTCAAAGTGGCGGTAGCCCACTTCCATTGCTACCTGGATGGCCTCCTCTACCTTACTTTTAGCAACCTACAAGAGTGTGAAAAGATAAAGACTTGACTCAAAACAGATGACCCATTCCATAAGAAGAGCTGTCCAGCAGAACCTATCATTCTCCTACAGGCCGAGCGGTAGAGGTGGCAGAGCTAGAGGATGAGGTGTACACAGTTGTGAATATTTAACAACCGAGCGTCCGAAGAAAAGAAGTCCTGGTTTGTGTATCTTCCAATTTCTATGGTGAAAATACTCCCACCACGGCACATTGTAAGGTTCCAAAATTAGGAAGAGATGTTCATAAGACCCTGGTTTGTAACTCCCTACCATATATTTATACTGTCTACATGATGCATGGATTTACCCAATCTAGAGATTTATACTCTTAAATTAATTCATTCTATGAGAATTTATTAAATTGGTTTCAGCCCAGGAATTCAATTAGAATAATTATCTATCAATGCAAAGATGTAACTGTAGACACAATAAATTAGAGATTTCCCTGCCTAAACTTGGAAGAGTGCTTCAAAGAACATTTGAGGAGGGAGAAAAATGTAAAATAAAAATCTTTTTTTCCACTAAAAAAAAAATCTCCTATTTGTTACATTGGTTCTTAGGTGACACTTTTCCTTTCAAAACTTAGTTATTTTTCTTAGGTCCCTACTGTCCCGTGCCCATCCCTAATTGTTCTCTTGCCATTGCCATGTCCTGTACCTCACTGAGTAATTAAGATGCCTCTTGGGCAGATTTCTTTCATTTCCAACTCCTGACGAGTCAACTGAGTTCCATGAAGATTCACTGACTGTCCCCAGGTTACAGCCACATCAAGGCAGCCTTTTTGCTGACAGCCATGTGCCTTTCACGACTTGGCTTCCCCCCACACAGCCTTAACAGGCCGGCCCTGAGGACACTCTTTTCACCCTAGACCACTCTCTAACCTGTCTGCAAGTCCCATTGCCACAAAGCTTTCTCTCAACAGTCTGACTGGTGGTGGACATTAAGAGTGACAGAGCGACTTCCTCAGAAGCCAGTTTGCTGTGAAGCTTCTCACATATGGTTATCATGACAACTGGTTTTGTTTATTCTGATATCCTGCGAAATGGCTAGATGGCTAGAACTGGACAGCCAGCGATACTAACAAAAACAGACTTGCCCCAAATTCTGAAGACGGCCTTGAGCAGCACCACTCTGAGTGTGGTCCTGGGCAGGCAGCATCAGAACCACTTGGGTTTGTTAGAAAGGTAAATGTTAGCGCCTTAGCCCAGACCTAGTCCAGGGATCAGAAGCTTTGGGGCAGGGCCTCCAAGTCTGCATTTTAAATTTGAAAAGCACTGACAGTGATGCACAAAGTAACCTAGCATGAAGAGACGTGTTGAGGAAAGTGGGACCCACAAGAATTTCCCAAACTCCCAGTGACTGGTTCTGGCGGGAACCATGTCCACCACCCCAGGCCAGTCCAGGCCCAATGCCATGCGTCTACCTTACTAGGAGCAGAGGTGCCGAGCCCCAGCGTGGGCATGAAGTGTCCATCATTGAGCTTCACGGACAGGGGTACGATGCCACTCATCTTCCCCACTCTTCCTGTGAAACAGACACTGCTTTTATTCTTTGTTAAAAGAAAGCTGTAGAGGGAAGAAAATAGCACAATGGCTATTTTTTTCAATAACAGCTTTAATGAGATATAATTCATGTGCCATGAAATCACCCCTTTTAAAGTATACATACAATTCTGTGGCTTTTAGTATCGTATACAATTGGAGAACATTTTTAGTATGCGTATCATCAAAGAGACCCCACACTCATTAGAAATAACTTTCCGTTCCCCCATCCCTTCACCCCCGGCAACCACTACTGTCTGCATGGATTTGCTGCCTCGGGAAATTTGGTATAAATGGATTCGTATAACATGTGGCTTTTTGTGACAGCCTTTTTTTACTTAGTATGCTTTATTCAAGTTCAGCACATATTAGTACTTTATTCCTTTTTATGACCAAATAATGTTCCATTCTATGCATATACTACATTTTGTTTCTCCACCCACTGATATCTACAAGTGGAATTGCTGAGTTATATGGCAAACGCACGTCTAACCTTTTGAAAAACTGCCAAAAGTTTTCCAAAATGGCTACACTATGTACATTACTAACCAAAAGATATGAGTTCCCCTTTCCCCACATCCTCTCCGGCTTACTGTCTTATCTTTTTAATCATAGCTAGCTACCCCAGAGAGTGTGAAATGGTGACGTAAGGTTTTCATTTTCCTAAAGACTTGTCATATGGACCATCTTTCCAAGTACTCACTGGCCGTGTATATATCTTTTTATGGAGAAATGTGTATTCACATACTTTGCCCAGGTTTCCATTGGGGTATTTGTCTTGTTATTATTGATTCATATGTATGTGTTCTTTATATATTCTAGGTACAAGTATTTCAACATATAAAAGATAAGCAAATATTTTCTTTCATATGAGTGGTCTTTTAACTTTTCTGATGGTATCTTTTGAAGCCTAAATGTTTTAAATTTTAATGAAATTCATCTTAACTATTTTTTTATTTTGTCACTTTTGCTTTTGGTATCATATATCAGACATCTAAGAAATTATTGCCTAATCCTCAGTCATGAAGACAGATGTGTATCTTTTCTTCTATGCTGGTACATCACATCATTGGGCAAATAATATCTGTTTTTAATTACTTTTTAACATATTCAAATTGAGAAATATAGTTGGGATCATAGTTAGAACTTTATTAAATAGTTTAAAGACAAAAATGAAAATAGTGTGCTGTTTTAATAATCAAAGATTAACCATTCTACATTTATGTAGCAATGATACAAATTCCTTGAGGTCATCAGATTTCTTTTCTGTCATGTATTGTCTCTAATAACTAGAGAAGATTTCGTTCAAAGAGACTGAATAATATTATTAGGTTGCAAATTTCTGAGCTGTAACTTTGTTTTAACCTTGCAAGTCCCACCTCTCCCAGGCCTAAATTGACCTATGAAAACATCTCCTGGAGCTGTTGGTGGGAGGCAGTGTCAGAGGAAGATGAAGATCCTGTCTTGGACAAGAGGCTCACTGACTCCCTGAAACCAGTGGGAGTGACCAGGGTAAAGCGAGAGTGACAGGCCATGACTTAGAAGACAGTTTTTATTGCAATTTCTACTTCCTTTGATTCTACAGAAGAAATTATCTTTCCAGCAACCCCCAAAGCCCAGGAATCTAGTGAATCATTAAAGAGCGTTGTGACTGAAAAACAGCAGGAAGAAGCAGAGTGGGGGAGCAGAAGAGAATAGTGGCTGCCTGGCTTAGACCATTGTCCCTAGTCAGAACAGGCCTTACAGGGCTAATCATTTCACAAACAGTCCTCAGAAACAATGAGGCAGAGTTTGAAAATGTTGGTGGAAGAAACATCGTGTCAACAGAACATAATTCAGGAGCTTGTAGAAACTAATCAGCAGCATAACAGTGAGCTTGAGCTAGACCAAAATGAGCAGCACGTCCCGGGCAGCAAGCTACTGGCTTGGAACAAACCATGAAGTGCGTGAAACCCCCAGCTGGAGGACTGGAGGATAAATCCCCAAAGAGGGTTTGCCAGCCACAGAATAAAGGGACTTCAAAAGGAGAGAAAACTTCACAGGCAAAAATGCCAGCAGTACAAGAAAAACTAATGGAGTGACAAGAAATGATTGCTGCTTTGCAAAATGGCGTCTATGGATGAAAAAAGGGGGGGAAGAAAGTGCATAGTCGCGCAAAACAAGTGTTTCCCTGTCTCTGCAGAAGAGTTCCGCAGACCATCGTGAATAGATAGTTGCTTTGCCGGATTGCCATAAACCCACAATTAGAAAAATCCATCCACAAAGGCAACATAAAAAAGACAAAAGGCAGTCAGAAGGAAAACATGACAGAGATCTCCCTGCCTCACCAGCTTATAAAGGCGTCCTAGTGTCCTCACAGAAGAACTCGAGGACACAACGTCTAAGACTGATGCATGTCTAAGTGAAAAACCGAACCTCCAAAAAGCTCTGGAAACCAGGCCCACACAACATGCATTAAGACTTTATAAAGAACAGGTAAAGAAACTGGAAAAGACCTCTAAGAAAAAAAATCAAATTAGTCACAAAAAGATGAGCCCAGAATTAGAACCAACACCAGGCCCTGGCTGAGCAGAGGCACTTCCAGACTCTGGGTAGTGTCCGTGCAGTTCTCCACAGTCCAAGAGCTCTGTAAATAATGTAGAAGCAGAACAAAGGAAAATCCCAAAACTTTAATGAAGTTCCTGTTCAAGACCATGGATTTGAGCATCGTGTTCCTATAATAGAAATATGGGCAGACCAACTGACAAACCTAAATGATTTGCATAAGTCTTTGAAAATAACTGCCTGCAGGACTGGTGTCTAGGCATAATTTAAAGGAGCAGGATGAAAATGAAGGCATCAAAGTTGGAGATTTGTTGTTTATGGTAGATACCATGTTGGAAGAAGGGGAAAATAAGGAAAAGGACAGCAATATGCCAAATTTGCATGCATTGCAAGCTACTTACTGTCTCCCACTTCCCAAAATTGACGTGCCTTCTTTAAATGGAGTCTGTCCCAGAGTGAGTGAGATTCACACTAAGCTTGGAGAAAGGAACAATGCTGTGAGAAACCTTCAGGCACTTTTGGAATTGAAGAACTATCTCCGCTTTGTGGTTGCTGTAAGCACAGCTGGGAGATCTGTGCCGGCTGATTAGTGAGAAAGTGAAGGAGCCGGCTGAGCGGGTGCTGGGACCTGTGAGTTGAGTTCTTCCAACTCGTTAGCTTTGGACGCTTTGGAAGCTAACGAGTTGGAAGAACATGAATTTTTTCCAGAATTTCAGGCATTTACTAATGATCTACTTGAAATCTTAGAAATCTATGACTTGGATGCCATTGTACCTGCAGTAAAGAAATTAAAAGTACTTTCATACTGAAAACATAGCAAATCATTTTTACTGTGTAAATTGCTCTCTTATTATTTTGTATTTTGTAGGACTGATCTTACTTTGAGACAAGAGCTATAAAATGCATTTGCTCTCAGAATTCATCGCTTTTTTTAGAAGTGAGTCATTCTCCATCTACCTAATGTTTATTAACTTCATGATTCTTATACAGAAAAGGTTGCTAAATTAAAGTAGTAACGTAACTTTAAATCTCTTAATCATTTCTTAACTAATGCTTAAGTGCTTAAAATTTAAGGTTGTCTTAGAGTAGAGTTTGTGAGTAAAAGAGGTACTCAAGGAGAGAGATATTCCAAATAAGTTCAGAGTCTAGTGACCTTTGGATCAGGGTAAAAGACATGCGTATAGCTAAGTCCAGCCACTAGGAAGCTACCGCTCTCCCACGAGGATTAATTGGCACATTCTATTGAGATAGCCCTTCATGGCACTGGCTCTTTCAAAGCAGGAAGAAAAGAAAGAAAAAATGTTGTTATCATTTACGTTAGAGTAGGAAATGAAGTCTGGCGTAAAATAAGTAGATAAGTAGTCCCTCATAAAATGAAAAGTATCTTTTTTTGCAACCTTGATGTAATGTACTTTTTATAAGGACATGAGACTTGAAATAAAATTTTGTAAATAAATAAATAAAACACCTCCTCCCCACCACACAAAAGAGAGGCTGGTCAAGTTGCTAATAAGTATATTCAACCTAACTTACACATACGAAATATATATTTTAAAATAGTATCATTTCTATATGTCTGCTTAGAACTTTTTGACTGAGGATGTCCAAATACTGTCATGTGGGCAATGAGATGCGTGTTCATGTTCTACTGATTATAGTATAGACAGTGACGGGCCATACCCGTTTAAGAAACTGATTTGGAAATGTCAGTTAAGACCTTCAGCTTTGATACAAAAATTCAATTTCTAGATTCCATTCTAAATAAATGATCTAACTTTTTTAAAAAGACATATGTAAAGATGTTTATTTCAACATTATTAACAATAGACAAAAGCTAGGGAGCACTGAAAAATGATCAAGGACTTAAAAATCATTATAACTTATGCGCATCAATTATAACACCTTGATAACATGTTTAATATGATGGAGAAATGCATAGACAGTAAAAGTAGTGTATACAAACAATATTTATGCAGACTTTACAGTATGGAAAATTACTAAACTGTTAAGTGAAAATACAGAGATGGTGTATGCAATTAAGATCTAACAATGAAAACAGCATATAAATGGAATATGATATTCCAAAATGTTGGTTACTATGACTTTTTATTTATAATAGTTTTTAAGATTTATAAATCCAAATGTCCTATTTTCAAAAGCCAGATTAAAATTTGTTTTAACATTTTCTGCATTTGCAGATTCTCTAGCAGAGCTGGCTGACTTGTGCTCAGCCTTGTCACACTGAGAGCCCTCTGATGCCTTCTTTCCAACCTGCTGTCACAGGCCTGATCCCCAGCGCTCCTCACCCTTTCACCTTGACTTCTGATACTGGCCGCTGTTTCCCAGAGCTGCTTTCATCTCTGTCTTCCTGAGTGTGGAAGTTTGCTGGGAGCCTTTGAGCTTACACCAAGACAGCTCACCAGCACCTTCCACTTGTCCCCTAGGCCATGCCAGGGGCAGTAGAATTGGGATATTTTGTTGCCCAGGGCTCTGATTCAGCCTCCGCAGTGCCCTCCTCACTACTTTTTCTCAGCACTCCTCAGACCTGAGTCTCTGCCTGTGTATTCCTCTGGTCATTTTCCTTTCATTTAGACAACTTCCTTAGTCAAGTAACTGTCAGCATAGTAGAAAATATGAATGGTCAGTATCACTTCACACTCTAAGAAACACAGCAAATTAAGTTAAAAAAATAATGTGAACTCACACCTTTAAAATCTTTTCCAGCCCTGTCTCTCCTAAAGGTGTCACACACCGTACAGCAGCACTTTCACCCCCAGAAATTTCCACATGCACCACCAATTATCAAAATGTGCTCACTAACGCTAGTTCCCTCTGAGAATGCTATCTTCCTGTGCATTAACTATTTTTGTTCTTGCAACAGAAAGATTTAGGACAGATCTAAATATTGTGTTATTGCTAGAAAGCCAAGCTGGTTTCAAAGGCTGCACATGATGATCCTGAAAGCACAAAACTGCCTGCTGAGGCAGTCCTGCTGGCCATCCGGAAAATAAAAAAAAGGTTAACATTGTCATCTGGAGCAAGTAGAATCAATAAAAAGCTGCAAAATAAAAATTACACTGAAAAATTAAAAATGAATATGAAGTTTAAGAAAAGTTGAAATATTAAGAGTGGATAAAATATGTTTAATTACTCAGAGACTTCCATATGTTAGGGAAGGCGATAGGAGTGAGTGCTTTTCTCTTTTGCATTACGGTCAGGTCAGAGAATAGAAGCATACCACTTCTTTCCGGTTTTGGAAGCAGGGGATTGAGAGTAAGCTAAGCAGTTCTGAGAGTGTGCCGGATACGAGGACAGATCAGTACAATCAACTGCTGGTCACACAAGAGAAAGATACGGGTGATGCAACTCTGATAACTGGCAACTCCAAAATGGCCATTCAGGGTCACACGAGAATGCAAAATGACTAAAGGCAAAAGGTGCAAACATTTTTTAAAGGGTGCAGAAGGCAAAGTTTTATCTCAGAGAGAACTCAGCCTAAACACCAGTGGCCTTAAGTTTGAATTATCCCTGAAGAAGCCCCTGTGCCTGTCCCCCTGGGAATTGCCGATCCCAGTTGAGTAATTCCAGTGGCCTTTGTGAACGCTGAAAGTAAGCTCGAGTTCATATAACTTTTAGGTGTCATGAAATACTATTAATCTTTTACACTTTTCTTTTACATTTTTCCAACTATTAAAAATGTATAAACCATATTACAAAAACTCAGTGTGCTTAGGCCCGTGGGCCATAGCTTTATGTAATTAGTAGACATTCTTATGAGGGTTCTAATTATCCTTGTAAATAATTGTGGGGTTTTGGAGGGTTTTTTTGTTGTTGTTTTGGGTGGGGGGACAGACTCTCACTTGTCATCCTCGGTAGAGTCCCATGGCATCACAGTTCATAGCAAACTCAAACCCTTGGGCTCAAGCAATTCTCTTGCCTCAGCCTCCCAAGTAGTTGGGACTACAGGTGCCCGCCACAACATCTGGCTGTTTTTTTCTTTTTTTAGAGACAGGGTCTTGCTCTTGCTCAGGCTGGTCTCGAGCCTGTGAACTCAAGCAATCCACCAGCCTCAGCTCCCCAGAGTGCTGGGATTACAGGCACGAACCACCGCACCTGGCCCTAAATTATTTTTTTAGTTGTGGTAAAATAAACATTTATTTTTCAAGCATTCATGAGCGTATAATCGAGTGGCATTAACTACATTCACCATGTTGTCTAACCATCCTGCCGCTCCTACACCCAAAACATTCTCATCATTCCCCTGGAGGAATCCTGTACCTGGTGGAGAGGGTGCTCGATGTGACTCCCAGGGTAGGGCGCCGTGCCCCGCCTTTCCCCGAGACACTAGAGCTGCCGGCGAGGCGTGGGTGCAGCGATCCGCGGACGCACCTCCAGGGCTGGGGCGCTCACCTGCCCGAGATGCGCTCACCTGCGCCGCACGCCCGCTCAGGGCGCTTTCAGCAGGCCGCCCGGCCCCGCCCCCGCCTCCGCCCGGCCCGCCCTGCGTTCTGCTTCTGGTTCTTTTAGCACAGCGCTCTAGTTTTCCTACAGCAAGAAAGTCTGTTCAGCGAGTAAGACAGCCCTGTACGTGCGGATTCAGCGAGGGGAAACGCTGCCTCTTGGGTCGCGGGGGCTCCAAGCATGCCCGCCGTCTCTTCTAGGATGAAACATCCAGTGATCGACTCAGTAAAGACGAATCTGATACTTTACCTACGGGTCAAAATCACTGGTTCAAGGACAGGGGTTGTAAGAAAGCCGGGCCAGTACTCCTTGGGATTTTTCCACTTGCTCCCCGCATAACCCGCTCACAGTCCCAGGTTACCGAGGTCTTAATTCACACTCACATTGTAAGTCACAGACCCCAGAGGCTCAGCATCTGGGCAGCGCGACCGCCCAGGCCCCCAGCCCAGCCGGCGCCCAGAGCCTCGCGGTAGCTTCAGCGAGTACCGAGTGGCTTTGCCCACTACTTTTCTTTCCTTGGACCACTAACTTTACAGAGCATCTAATTTCAAATATTAAAAAGCTGCCTAACGACCAAGTTGGAAGAATTTCCTTTTCTTTGAACTCTAAAGCAGTGTTCTGAAAGGGTAGTCTGGGACCTATGGGGTCCCTAGCGTCATTTGGAGAAGGGCTCACGTGAGAGAAAGTCTACTTTTACGGTAATACTAAAAAACAATATCACCACAGATTGAATACAGAAGTAAACCTGAGATTCTAGGTGTTTTCTAGTAAGCTACTTATTAGATTTTTAAAAACAAAACAATACCATTTTTCTCTCTAAATGATTTTTGTTTTGGAAAAGAAAAGAGAGTTTTTTAATAATAAAATGCTTATGTCAATATGTTTCAAACTTATTTGAGCTGCGCCAGACTCTGAGGAAGTATGGAAAGGCCCCCAGTTCATTTTATGGGGTCAGTTTAACTGGCAATGAACCCAGTGAGTAATACCAGAAAGGACTGAAGAAAATCATTGCTCAATACCACTGATAAGCCTACATGTCTAATTCTAAATGAAAACATTACCTACTAGAACCCGGGTTCTAAATATCTAAATAATATTTGATATTATTTATATCAAATAATAAAATATACTAACAATCTAAATATTTTTGTTAATGGTAAAATAATCATTTAATATCAGGAAATCTAGCAATACAATCCATTATACCAATAAATTTTTTTTAATAATTTTATTGAATCATAATTCTGTACATTGGTGCAATCCTAGGGCACGATTCATATACATTCAGAAATGTTTTGATCGTACTGTTACAGATAGCCTTCATGGCATTTTCTTGATCACTATATAAAGACATTGATACTCTACATTTAATAAGTTTCCCCAGTACCCTGCTAAGATGCACCG